>KB664054.1:9115840-9146927 GCA_000349025.1 Anopheles minimus
GAAGAAACTTGCCTGTAAGAAGACCGTCTGCCAGCAGTCCTACGATACGTTCCAGGCCTGCTTCGGCGAGTCTCGCGGTCTGGAGTACCTGGTCCACACCGTGTTCGTCGACGCTGCCAAGAACTTCCTCGGACAGCCCGTCTGCTACTGCACCAAGGGCAAGACCTGCCCGCTCCACCGTTGCTACGGACGTTAAGGGCAGCCACTTGCATGCGCAAACGAATGAATCAATAAATTAAAAGAATCTCAAACTTAACAGAAACAGATTATGTTTTTCTTTCATTAACCATTATTGCCATTTTGGTATTTTTTTCTGTAGAATTATTTTAAATATCAAATCAAAGTTGGCCTCAAATCACAAAAAAACCCAAATAATGTGACTACTATATATATCTCTGATACTACATACATCTGATGACTCGAAGTTTTGACAGCTCGGGAAATTAGAAAGAAAACTGGGAGCTAAGATAATAAGCTAAGTAAATCTTTTTCCCATCATATCCATGAATGAGGAAAATTAACAGAACTATCATTAACAACTGTAACATAACTGTATGGACAATTCAGAAAAATACTGTTTTTCACATTAAATAATTGAACAAAATATCGTAGAAAATGTGCTACCATGTTATTAACGTTATTTTACACCGTAATGTATTTTTTAACGATTTTTTCATGAAATCGTTTTATATAAAATCGAGGATAAAACATTTCTTTTTAACATTTTAGCTTGGTTTCAATCAATTTTGAAATTTTAAAAGTTTTGTAAACGTTTAGTTGGTAGTTAACGGTCTGAGAGGAGAATAGAAGCATCACAAATATAGAATAAAAAGGTAAAAAAAGTGACATGTACAGTGAAAAACGGTCTAAAAAATTTGATAATAAATATTTTAAAAAATCAAATGCTTTCGATCTGGATTAGTGAAGCAATGTAATCATTATCTTTATTTTTTTCCTACAATTACACACTATTATTATTATTATTATTATTATTATTATTATTATTATTATTCCTTCTCTTTTTTTCTACTTCTTCTTCTTCTTCTTCTTCTGCTTCCACTTCTTCTTCTTATTTTTTCCAATCATCTTAAAGGAATCTAAAGCATCTGAGATCGGTCACGTACAATAATCAATGTGTGGATCTTGTGTTTCCTCCAAACTTGTACTTACTCTGTGAACTCTTCACAATTAATTGAATTTACCTTGTTCTTTTTCAGCTTGATCATTTGCACCAGAAGGGTTATCGACTCTCTAAACCATGGCTTTCAAACATCTGTAAACTCAAAACATCAATTGTTGGATTTCATTATCTAAGAGGTTTTCTTCTTGGCGTATAACGACCAACTTGGCCTGCCTTATTTAAGATATAGACTTACGATACTATGCAATTAGATAGACAGTCCTCACTAAGGGGGAACAGTTTGGATGGGAGTCGATCCCCAGTTCTTCTGTGTAAAGACCTGCCCCGCTTGAGAAGTCTTGAGTTTCAATATCTTAGATGCGCTTATAGACAACACTTGTGTAGTGACTCGAGCAGTCATTGAATAGGGTGCAACCCGAAATGCTAGACGAACTCCAAACGTAACTCCGTAACTCAACTGTTTTGTTTTGTTTTGGGGTTCCCAACACAGAGCGTATCAACACTACGGCATGGAGTAACGCAATACCCGTATGCTATCTACACATACAACCCACAAACGTGAGCACATTCTGACCTCTTTGACAACCAATGTTTGTTTTGACTTTTTGTATGGATGCACAAACGAGCAAACAACGTAAACAATTCTGACGCTTTGATGCAACAACGACAAACACTCTCCAATTCGGACGGCCTGGGCTACTATCTAGCGTGGGTTTTCTAAAGTTACGTTTTTGTGCATTTTATCGTTGCAGTTTATCGAAAAGCAAGTAAGTGAAAATTTGTTCTGAGGCACGCATGCGTATGATATAACATGCCGGTGTTCTTTCCATATATAAATGGGTTGAGACGCAGTCTCTACAGTGCAGCTCCACCCGTGCAGCAAAGAGCAAGGTAAAGCAAAATGAAGGTCTCCATCGTGTTGGCAGTTGCCTTGGTATCCATTATTGGCTCCATCCAGGCGGAGACGGAGCATTACATAGTGGTGAACACCTGGCACGATGCCCAGGGCGAGTGCGCTGTCTACCATCAAGTGCCGACTGAGCGTCTCCAACGCTACCTTCGTGAGGGATACCCCGATGAGCCTGAAGTCCACTGTCTGGTACTGTGCATCCTCGAGAATCTGCGCGCCTGGGAAAATGGAACGCTGCACGAGAATGTGCTTGCCAACTACTTCGTCCCGGCCACGGAAGACTGCGACAACGCCAAGCGTACTGAGCGGTGTCTAGTGCAACTACCTCAGGAGTGCAACGGAGAGCCATGCGTTCAGGCCTATCGTGCCTTCCAGTGCTACTTCCAGAACTTCGGTACGCTCACCAACTGCCCTGAGTACGTCCCGAGCTACTACGGTGAGGATGTGCAGGAGTGCTATGATCTGTTCGACATGTTGGAGGTGTCGGAAGAGACTCGCCGCAAGCTGGCTGGTGGATGCTTCCCCAGTGGTCCGGAATCGCAGTGCTTCTTCTATGCCTACATGGTCCGATTCGGTGGCTGGGCTAACGATGAACCCCATCTGCACAACCTTTACACTCAGTCCAACGAAGATGCCTTCAAGAGGGACAACGCCGAAACTCAAGCATGTTTGGCGAACCTGAACAAGCAGGCCTGCAACAAGAGCAAGTGTGAGCACGTCACTGATGTCTTCCTTCAGTGCTTCGGCCACACTGAGCTGATGAAGCATTTCCAGGGTGTGTTCAAGGACTGTGCCTCGACGTACGAGAAGCACTAAGAACTGAGTTGGCGGAATGTTTTCTTCCATCACACAAAAGAATCAATAAATCGCTTAAAAATTAACGAATTAACAATTTGAGTTCTCACTTTTTATCGGACGATGTTGTTAGCCAGAGCCAGTCTGTACTAGTTCATTTCTAAGGACAGGTGTTTTGAGAGGAGTAGTTTAATCCGACTGTAGAAATACTGGTTGGCGGTCACCACTCTAGCATCTATCTCAACATCTATGTCATTGTCGATGCTGACCATTAGATGACATGAGAAGTGTCACCATCATTTCGGTTTTAGCCTCGTCAATGTCCAACCTGAGGGTTTCTAGGGCTCCAGATTACAAAAGCATATTCAATTGGTGTTCAAAAAAGGCTGCAGTGTAGTGGTAGTTAAGACAAAACGGGTCACGTATGTCCTGTGTTAACTCAAGCTTCCCCAGTAAGAAAATAATCAATAAATTTACTACTTAGTATCGCTTAAATTGCCGACCTTCAGTGATATAATTTGAGTAATTAAACAGCGCTGCCTAACTGTTGTTCGGTGATGTTTAGTGACAACTGATTTCATAGCTTTTGATCTCTTTTTTTTTTATTCATAAATTACGGTCTACCTTGTAGCTTTTGATCTAGTATGCATGTTTGTTGGTACGGAAACATTGTAATGGCTTGTTGTTTAATTTTAGTTTAGTAGTAGCAGTGTATTTGAATTGAACAAATTATTTTTTTGACGGTTTCAATCTGATCTTTTCTTTCATGAACTTATCGATTTTGAAAGAATATTTGCCGCTTTGGCGCTTTTACGGTATGGTGGGAAAATTTCCATTAAAAACCCACTCCAGGAACAAACAAAAGTTAAATGCTTAGTCTATTCTATTTCCTAGTCTTATCCTAGACTTTTTAACTAATATTACTACTAAACTACTTACAGCTAAACTTTTAATTGTTCTAAGTTAATTCGCTTTAAAGCTCTCAATAACTCTTGGGAAGTTTTGGGATCATGAACGATTGGTTTATTGGAGGATCATGGAAGTTTTGGAATCAAGAAAAGGATTTAGGAAAAAGAGGTATTTGTTGATTAAACTATACAGGCTACGAAAAACTTTTATGCTTTTCTTGATTGTGTTAACAGCATGTATTTTGAACGTTTTTCTCTTGTCAAATATCATTCCTAAACACTTCACAGATTTTTTCCAAGGAATGTTTGTGTTTTTATTTGTCTGGCGGGTATTTTTATTTTGCAAGTTTTTTGCAGTTGAATCGAGTGAAAAAGATAGCTTCGGATTTACTATTGTTAATTTTCTATCCTGCAAAAAATGACCAAAAGCGAGTATTATGTCACAGAAATCACAATAAAATGGAACTGTGCTATTTTTTTCTAAAATAAATTAAATACAATTTGAAATTAAATTAAATTATCTGTTTATTAATTTTACCAATTTTTAATATTACTCCCGAAACGATGATGATAATCGAAGAAAATGAATTGAAATAAACCTCATTCGTTTTCAGCAGACGGTTCATAGATGTCGCTAACTTAACAGACGCTTATGCTTATCTTTTGCGTTTGTGATGCCGCTAGCTCAGCTTTAACATCCTCGTGATGGCATAGTGAACTAACAAATGAACACTTTTTAGCAGACGCTTAATTTAAGCAGGCTTTCGTGATAGCAACTATTACATATTTTGTAAAGCTCAACAAGATTATTAGGTGTTGGCGTATTGATGTTCTAATATATCTATCTTGAACCAATTTCTGAACAAGAACTTCTAGCTACGAACATCAAGATTGGACCAAGGTCGTGATATTGAGCTCTGTTCTGTGCCTCTAGTATAAGACGATAGCGATAGGTAAATTAAATGAGATCGCTATTTCAAGGGGAGATATAAAACTAGCATCAACATAGAACGATGGATCACCTAACTCAATCATATCCGCTACCCCAAAACAAAAAACTCTCCTTTTCTACCTCGTTTCGCTCTGGTGTTTGTGTTTATTTTGTCACCCCCTATCATGCAGCTATCAGATAATCGAAGAACCCATGCAAGCGAAGGAATGATGAATGAATTTCCTCGCGTGCATGTTCTTGGCACATTCTAATCTTACGCGCCCATTATCACCCATAAATTGCTACCCGATCGATTTTTCCAGACCAGCACCAATGTGGACGGAGGCTAGCCGGAGGTGCAGAATGGTACGCTTGTAAAAGTTAATAGGTAGTCATAACAGAGGCATGCCGGTGGACGGACAATCGATGCACTACGGGGTCGGTACGAGTGATAAGATAAGTGTTTCGCCTGTTTCTGTTTACATGGAATCGTATAAACGGGGGTGAAACTACATCCCGTAGGTAGGTCGTGAAAGAGTGTTCCCAACCGTACCCTGATTCATTGCAATGCCGTGTGTATCAACTAACTTCTAAATCTTCTTCAATGCTCCATTAAAATGCCCTCTTCAGTTTTCAGTGCCACTCCACCATACCGGACGGTATATCCGGACAACTAACTCACCTTGCACGATAACACGTGATGCAGGATGAAAACGTGACGTAGACTATCAGGTTGAGTTGGCACTGGAATTCACCAAACCACGTGTAACGAATTCGCCATCCCCAGCGGTAAACTCGGTTTTATTCGCAATGAGAAGGGTTTGCCCCAATTGATCGCATCATCACCCAACTACGCATGATCGATGTTGGACCTTCGGATTCCGCCACCACACCTGGTGCACGCAACTACCACCAAAAGCATGAAGAGGTATCATCGGTGGAAGTGGTTTATCGATTACAAGCGATTGCCCAACAACGGAGCATTCAGGCTGTTTTTGTGTTCAGTACGCTCAGTCGTCGGACGCACTTGCGGTTGATAAGACGCTTCGTGTTACTTCCTTAAAGACGAGCCCCAAGGGAAAGCAGCTAGTTCGGCGCAGTAGTGTACATTGGTTCAACTCGGTTCAGTCAGTGCAGTGAGTTGGTGTGCGACCAACAGGTTCTTGTTGCGTGGAAGGCGTACCACCGATGCAGTAGTCGGTACAGATCCTCTCGAAGAGGTACTGCAGCCGTGCCGTGGTATGGACCACATCGCCGAGGTAACGGCCGGGATCGCTTACATCCCGGCCGGGATCATCTACGGATATCTGATGCTGTTGCCGATCGTGGAAGACAAACTGATTGCATGCCTGTACGAGGAAACCTACTACTGGCCGCACATCATCGCCATCGTCGCTATGCTCATTACGGTCGTGTTGACCAACGGTCTCAAGCTAAACTATCGCAAGACGCAGTTCATCCATCTGTACCTGCAGCTGACCGCAACCGTCTTTTCGCTCACCGCCGGTCTCGTCTTTCTGCTGGTGGACGGTAAGCAGTAGAGCGTGTTTTTACCAAGAAAAAAAATACCCCAATCGGTTCCGGGCCAAGGTGTGATGGGTTGAAGTGCTCACTTGATTGCCGATATCTGGTGCCCGGCTCTTATCTTATCACATCGAGCGTGCGCGCTATATTCCTATGCGCGACTACAACGTCTTTGATCATCTGCCCCTGCTCCACCCACGGTACACACTACCTGAGCGATTTACTTCGTTGTCCATCTGGGGGGGGGACATCAAGAATATTCTTGCCCACTGACTCACCGTACGAGCTCACGCTATCAAACAGAAGCATCTATCAACCTGCGGTAACGTGGGTGATACCGCACCCGAATTTTTCAATTGACAGCTGTCAAACAGCGAACGACATGCGTACACCCGTGTGTATTTGCTTGTGTACGATGGATTGCCGATCGCTATCAAACACCTCGCATGCCAATCGAAATGTTTGCACCATCTACAGAGCACGACGCATAAGTGGGGTGTGTCGGAGAAGCGGATGTTGGGAGACAGACGCAACAGTAATCCTTAAGAGTTCAATTTTCAGAATGTTATAACTTTGTTAAAACTTTCTTAAATATCTTTTTTAAATATTGAGATGTCTTATTCTTGAGGGTGGATGGATCTTGAGGAGTATATCTCAGTAATTAGTAACTGAACTCAGACAAAACCCTAATCTCAGACTTCCAGATATGTATCACCTCAAGTCTACGATCATTTCGTTAGTTTGTTTTCCAACAAATTCTAAATCCCAAGAAACTCCAAGAGAATTCCATACATCCCATTTCCGCAGAGTTCTAATGCCGTGTTGTACTCTCCTTTCTGCAGATGTCGTCCCGGCAATCTACCTTGGTGCCATCGCCTTCGGACTGACGCTCGTCCCAGGTCTCAGTTACTTACACATTCGCTCTCGTTCCCGCCACCGAGTGTTGCTGATGTGCCTATGCACGGTTTGGTTTCTGGCCGGTGTGGCAACGACGGCAACAATCAACGATCTGGCCGCTGTCAACGACAATGGAGAGGACCGGTTACATCAGAACGTAGCGATCGCTCTGCTCACCTCCAGTACCCTCATGCTGGTACTGCTTGGACTGGTGGAGCTGTTGCAGCGTGAAACGATCGTAGACTATCGCCGACCGCTCGACTACGACACGGCCATGGCTCATGACAGTGGACGGCTGCTAAACCCTGAACGACGATCCTTTGCACCGTACGCTCACTTCGGCCGGGCTGCTCCGGCACTCGGCAAAGGTGTAACCGGTACGGGTTGGTCCACCGAGCGTATTGTGACTACCGGTGCTAATGACACCGGCTGCCGATACCGGACACTGTGGACAGTGTACATGATAGGAACGAAACTGATCGGGTTGCTTGCATTCTATTGGGTGTTTCTGGTAAAGGGTACGATAGCCAGCCAGGAATTGCTGGAACGGGATGATGTGGGGTTCTTACCCTTCTGGTTACTGACAGGTGGCGCTCTGCTAACGACGCTTCTTGGAATTCGACTTGCGCCGAAAACAATATTCTTGGGCGCTTCCGTCCTATATGTAATAGCGCTCGTGCTAGCCATTGCCTTCTACTCAGCGGATCTGACGGATCTCGAGTATGGTATTGCCAAGATGTTGTTCTTTGGATTTCTTGGTGCTGCCTTACCATTGCCGGCTATCCACATTTTGGAGTTAGCGCCACTAAACTTCAACGAAGCGGCACTTGCCCTAGGTACTGCGCTGGAGTTGCTGGCGATTGCGCTGGTGCAGTACTACGGTACGAACGATGGAACAATGTTCGGGATGGAGGTAACAGCCGGCGGTGAGACGAAGCCCACCAGCAACCATAAGGACGTGATCGCGGCCCACTACATTATGGCTATCGTGCTTGGTGTGGTGTGTGCGGTGGCGACCCTGTGGCACATGCCAAACACCGGTCGCAAATCCTTGTCGGAGATAGAGTCCGACCTAGCTCGGATGCGTTCCTATTTCGCGTTTAGCCGTCGTCATCAACAGTCGCCCCCACCTCAACCAACGATCAATCCCGAACTGCATGTGGACACAACACCGCACAGTAACGGGCGACTAGAGAACACTCTTGAGAATACGCCACCTGCCGGTCAAGAGCAACAGCTGAGTGCTAGAAATGCGGCCCGATTTGCCGCACTCTATCCCGACTCGCCGGATCCTCGGAATGGATCTTATCACAGTCCCAGTCACAGCCACAGTCCTACCGCACGCAGTCGCAGCCGCAGTCCTTACAATGACTTCGATCAACACCTGCAGTACCACCACCAAGATCCGCACCTTCATCAACAGCAGCAGGATGCGCTGCGCAGACAGCACGAAGCCAACTATCTGAACGCTCGGCTTCTTCAGCAGCGTGGTCTGGACTCACCCACCGGTTCCGACCAAATGTCCCGTGGCCGTGGCATGCCACCCGAGACCATCAAACCCTTGCCACTGCTCCCACCGCTAGTACCCCGAACGTCTCAGCGTTCCGAGCCAGCACTCGGGTCGCTGACGGTCAAATCCGAACCCGGTACCGTCCTGAGGCCCGCACTGCTCACGCAGAAGAGTGATGCACCTGCGCCACCTCCTAT
The DNA here is from genome assembly GCA_000349025.1 of Anopheles minimus. Lineage (NCBI taxonomy): Eukaryota > Metazoa > Arthropoda > Insecta > Diptera > Culicidae > Anopheles > Anopheles minimus. The sequence goes on from KB664054.1 coordinate 9,124,654, forward strand.
GCCACCTGCCGACTACCTCACCAAATCGTTACCGCGCGTCAAAGCAGTCCGGCAGTCACGCATACCACCGATCGTGCCGAAACCGGAACAGCCGGAAGAGGTCGTAGTACCGGGGGTTGAGTACTCCCATAACCTTGTGCCGAGTCAGTTCTTACGGCAATCGCTTCAAAACTCGCAGCTGTTCCGCTAGTTGCGCCCAACCGTATGTCATAAGTTATCGGAAGATTTTTCGATTAAAACTGATAAGGTACAATAAATCCAAAACTATCGTTTTCATTGTTTATCTAAGGAGGCGTTGTGTGAGCGTTCGATGATTGCAACTCTTACAGGGGGTAACCTTGAATTCTGCTCATATTGAGCTGTTAAAGGGGACTTGAAAAGCTTACAGATTTCCAATTAAAACTTTATATCGCTTTACCTTTCCCCTAACCTAACCTTCCTTTTCCTTAACTCCTTGTAAGAAGTTCAAGTATCCATCATAATGATCATCATCATCATCATCATAAAAACACAAAAATCCTCTCATTAAATTAAAAGGTGTGAAAGAAAACCAGTTCTGAAAACACGCGAAACCCATGTACAAGAGAAGAAGGCTAGCGGCTGATGAGTATAGCGAGCAGTGAACTGACCTACGTCAACAGGTCTCACTGACCCAGATAAACTGATAGCAAGCTGTCTCGTTCCCTCTTGCATGAGTTTCTCGCGCAAGCCTGATCACGCTGCCATCTATGGAGATCGATCATAAATCAATCATCTGTGGATCGATATGTCATCGTACGGTTGGGATTAAATAATAAAACAGCCGTAGTCTATGCTATAGTTCTTTCACCTTTAATTATGCAAGCTCTTAAACCAGAAATCATTTATCTCGTAATGATTCGAAACATTATGTTTTTGATTTTTGATAACACAAAGTTTTTTTTCTCCTTTTCACTTTTCTTTTTGTGACATATCATTAAGCTAGCAGTTACTCTAGTGTGATGGCATATTGATTAAATCTTAAACAAATAATCAAAATTATCTAATTAACCGTGGAGACGCCCAGTACCTGAGATACTGTCTATTCTCGCGTATATAAGCATTATGTCATCAAAGCTTTGCCCTGTAAGCTTTATGTCATCATGTTTCCAAAAGATCATCGCAATAAGTCGATGACATGTTTGAGAAGATGTGATTCCCCTGATGATGATGAAGAGCTGTCTAGGATTTCCTTTGAGAATAAAAAGAAGCTGAATGGTTTGTACGGGTTTTTATTGTTGCAAAATTTTCTGTAAGATGTGCCTAAAATACAAGGTGTCTTTTATAACATGGTGAGCATACGGTACATTCTATTCTTAGGTTTATTGCTTTTATAATTGGATCATGAAGTTTGGATAATTTATTCGAACTTGGTGACTGTCTGAGTGCTGTAAGCTGATTTGGTTTTGTTTATATTCTGGTACCCGTTTCTGGAGATAGTTATAGAATAGTTTTCTTTAGATTTTTTTAAATAATATAGAATATATTTTTTTACATATTTTTTTATAGTTTTTTTTCATAAAGAAAAGATTGCTTTAAATGCATAAAAGAAAAAAATTACTCTGGAATTACATTCGAATCACGAGAAAACCGAGCCATCATTCATTTCTTCATATAAATACCTTCACATAGTTCAATTACTACCTATGGAAGTAATGTGCCTAAGCAATACTGATAAATCTTTGTGAATGTCTATTTCTACAATTCTATCAAATTTGGTTCTGGAATTAAAGATTTTGGAATAAAGTCAATATCGCTAACATCACTAAAATTCTCACAACCAACGATTGCATACTAAAGTATCCACACAATCTTTTAGATCCTCCAATCAATCTCCTTACCTCATTTTTATGCTACTCTCGTTCGTTTTAACTTATATAATAAGTTATTGAATTGCATTGCAAAAACACAAAGGAACTAAATAATGGCATTGAAATAATAAGCATTAAAATGTAAAAAAGTTATGTAATGTTTTTTTTAATAATAAAAGTGCTTATAAATACTGTTCATCATTGGCCCATCATTTCAATCACGTATTCATGATAAACAGCATGTACTTCTTCCAGCGAGCTAGGAGTGGATACTGTTGCTCATCGATGTCCACATGGGTGAGGGCGTGCATTGCGTACAAGTTCTCAATCTTCCGGATGTTGCCACCGATTGCGATCTGTGCGTTGTTCGAGGGCTCGAACAAGAGGGTCGCCTGGTTTGCTAGATATTCCTCAAACCGCCGCAACCCATCGGGTTCGCTTAGATCGCAGTACACGTCGAGAAAACTCCAGTACTCCTTCCACTTGACGTTCTGCGCCTTCGCCAGGAAGCAGCCAATCCTTTCCATCGCATTGCGCATATTCAATCGGCGAAAGGCACGCACAATGTGTCCGGGCGACTGCGACACGTTGGACTTGTCGTACACCCGACTGGAGGCGGGACACAAAAACCGAAGATCTAGCCTGGAGGGTCCGGGTCTATCAGTGTCATCGCCCTGGCAGGCAACCACTGACATCCGGGCTGGATTCTGCCAAAGTTTGGCAAACAGTAACGCCTGTCTGTACGTCATCGGACCAGCGAATGCTTTCATCTGCTGCACCGGCGCCAGTACGCTTGTGGACAGATGCCTGAGGCTCGGAGGTTTCTGCCGGGTGAATGGTTCCCCAACGTACGGCACTTCCAGATCGGACTCGGTCCGTATCAGCGGGACATAGTAGTTCTTCCGCACCAGCTCCGCAATGGCGGAGCGGATCTCGGGCGTAGAGCGTGACGTGGGGGCCCGCGTACATATCAGGTCCTTCGGATACAGGCCCGATCTGTTCGGTTTTAGCTCACACTGCGGATAGGAGATGAGCACTCGGACGACACACTCCCAACCGTACTGGGCGGCGAGATGCAACGGCGTCTCGTACCGGACCCGTTCGGGTGAGTTGAGGAAGAGCTCCAGCAGCTTCGCCGTCACCTCGTGCGTCGTCGACGTCTCCCCACCCTGGTACCATGCGACGTACAATGGGGAACCGATCGCCTCGAGGATGTAGATGCATATTTCGTAATAGCCATATCTAGCCGCGATGTGCAGCGCATTCTCACCGCGTATGGTGTAAACCCGGGGATGGTTCAGACCGTTGATTAGCAGCGTCGGAATGCAGAGCATCATCAGCCATACTCTCAGATGGTCGCCACTCTCGATGGCCTGGAGGAAGATTTGGAAATATCTTTCATCATACTCCAAACTGGACGGTCGAGCGAGACGCGCTTCACCTATCGTTCGACAACCTGCGAAGGGAAGTGAAAGCGAGAAACAGGGGCATGAACCATATCATGTATGACAGGAAGGGATGTAAAGGGAAGCACGTCAAGGTCACGGGAAAGCAGACTTGCATGGGAATTGGAATGCCGAACTTCAATAGGTTCGAGAACAAGAAGTTGACAGTGGATAGGAACACTCTCCAACCTGGTCAACGCAACTGAGCATAACGGCGTCCAGAAAACAGCTGCGTAGGCCAAGCTAGATCGGTAGATAGCGTCACAGATTTCCGATGAGAGGCTGACCATCAGACCAAGTGAATTGTTGGCTTTATTCACATCATGGTCGACTTGGGCATTGAAGGTGAGAGCACAGTCGTCAGATAAACAGGACAAAAGAGTAAGATAAACAGGACATCACATGGGCTTTATAAGATCTTCCATAAAGGTAACAGCCAAGCATGTAGACTACCTCCGACACCAAATTTATCCAGCAAAGCTACAAGCAGGTCGAGGGCCAAGCTATCGAAAACTGCTTTGAAATCCGTGTGTATAGTGTCAGTTTGGCGACCGGACTAGATAATTTAATGTTGCGGAGGGCATGGAAGAATGTATAGTAGATTCGAGAACACTGGATGGGAAGCAGAGAAGAACGACGCCTCGGTAATAATGGTGGAAGAAAAGGAAGCACACATTTTCAAAAAACCGTCGATGAGATGCCATCAGGACCAGGGGTACAGGACAATTTTAAGATAATACAGTAGTATCAACACAAATATCGGTTAATAAGAAGATATCACACGGGGAACTGTTTGGCTGTGAGGATTAATAAAACCGCTGGAGAAGTGTTTGGCATAAAGGTATAAATTATTGAAGCATTTGAAGCAATAAGAGTTCAATTTTATTTACATAACAAAAAAATAACTTAAATGGCTTCACGGCGGGTGAATGATTTCTTTTAAATCATTGCCTACTTGTGTTTGGATGTGAAGAAAGTTAATTATACTTGTCATAGCAACAATGCTGCTTATTAATTGTCTTTAACCGTTGTTTCTATAACCAAAAATACACCTTCATTTATTTAACCACCTACCCGGGTAGGTAATACATTTTGCATGGAATTTTGCTATTTTACGTGCTAGAATATGTTAATGTGCGGTATTAATTGTTGTTACGACTTCTAATTTTCAGATTGGGTGCATTATACTATAAACCAACCTGTTTTTTTCGTTTTTTTTTCTTGACTCTCAGGTCGAAAGGCGAATATCTTCGGTTTAAGTTGTCGCGTTCAATAAACTTTTCCAAAATTCAACTTAATAATGCTAAACTTTAAAGCAGAAAATGGTTAAATTACTTAAAACATGTCCTACCTACACGGGGAGGTGATTATAAAAATAAGGGGCATAAATTGAAAATTTGAACAATATAAAATAAAAATAAAACAGATTTTTTGTTTATATGATAGAAAACACTCTTCTCTGTGCATTCCCAAAATTTCAAGCCGATAGCTTTGTTTTATCGAATGTTATTTAGAATTCAATGGGCAAAACATACCCGGGTAGGTGGTCATTGAAATGAGGGTTAATCATATTAAAAAAGATAGCTCGTTTTGTATACATACAGAGTAAATAATGGATGAGAAAGAAACAAAAATATGTGACTACGGGCCAATATTTGGTGCGTTGTGCCAAAAATTACTACGAGACACAAATTAATGCGCAATCTCTAACATTTTTGCGGCAGAGGCAAAAACTGGTGCCTTAGAGGCACTTAGAGGTATTTATTTATTTACTAAGAATATTGTTTGCCACAAGGGCTTTACAAAAAATTATCTTAACCTGAGGAAAGGTTAGGGAAGAGGTTTCACGCAGACGGGAGCGGAATACAGATACAGGAATTCCAAAGTCAGCTGATGGTAAAGGCCGAAAGAGCCCGAAGGAAAGGATCGTTCTCTCCGTGGACTGTATGGCTCGCTATGAAACTGGAAAGTGAGTGAGAGTGAAGCGTTCTTTACGACTCAAGGCCAAGTAGACGACAACGATGAGGATAGGAGAAAGCATTTACACAATTATTGACAAACAGAGAAAAGGGCTGTGGACTTGAGATACGTATCAGTCAGAAAGAAAGGTCTCTACTCTCGTTCGGTATGATCTACCTGTTAGGCAAGATCTAAAAGAAGTCAGTAAAAGGACCTCCACCTCCTTAACCCTACTGTCAATGACCGCGTACACGGGTAAGTTTTACACTTTTATTCTTTACTAACTTTTGATCATTTCATCATTTTTTTTCTCATCATTTCGTACAAACACCCAAATTTTGTTTTTTTTTCAACTCATACCCCTTACATCTACGATCGCCTTGTATAAGTAGTTCTAGATATCCTTTTGGGTTCAAATTCAAATTTTTATTGAAACTGAACTGAATATACTACTATAGGTAAATAAAAATTAAGGTAGATGGTAATGGTCTTCAGGCTGATTCTCTCTAGGTTGTAGTTTCATAAAAGAATAACTAAGATATATATTTCCTGCTGAAGATTTCTTATAGCATAAAAAAAATAAACACGTTTGCAGCATTTAAAGTTAAAATTGATGATCATTCAGATCGGTGAAAACAAACGAAAAGTAGATGATTTTTTTATAAAAATTTAGTAAACGATTTGCTTTACTCAACGTCCAAATCTCTAGATGAATATGCGAACCAGGAAGAGCTCGATGCTTTATGAGGTAGCCATTAACAATATAAAGCGCATATATTTTTGGCAATGCAATATAACATAGAAACCAAACTTTTAAAATGTTATACTATACGCTATTGATTAGTAAAAAACATAACTCAACGTCATGACCAATTTTAAACCGAAACAATATCTAGTACTACATATACAAGCGTTGCGATCGATAAAAATGCAAATTTCCATAGAAAACGTATGGCCTACGCAGATAAAAAGTTGTACGGAATACGAAAGAAATTAGTTTTGAAAGTGCCAATTCTCAACTAAAAGCTATCAGACCACAAAAACACTTAACACACCGAAAATTTGAGACAAATAAATGCCCGGGTATTGGAGCTTTTCGGACACCCCAAAATCTCTCACATGCACTTCCATTTGCATTTTTCACGTGTATGTGACGGTGGTGGTGTGTTTATGTTTTCATGCTAAATGTTACACATCTTTCAAAAAGCACAACAGCCACTCGTTCCATTGGGAAATGATGAAGCATCCCAGCTCACCAAAGTTGACCCAATAGCAGATAGAAACGTGTTTTATTTTTGTGTGGACTGCAGCTGCTTCTGGTTCAGACTATCGGTAGCTTCTTAAGGTAGATATTAAGATGGGGGCAGCAGCACCGATCACATTGACAGCATTAGGTTTAAAGAGCATTGTGCAAGTGCAGTTTTGTGCTATGTACCAATCACTCGTTAAATCTTGTTGATAATATTGCAGCAGAAATTCTATTGCAGGTGTGCATTATTTTATTGTTACAAAATTATTTACATTTTTTTAATCCTCTACTGATAGATGGAATATTTTGTAACAAAAATTTTAATAACTTTAAAAAGCTTGATTGATACAAAATGGTCTGCTACGACTGATGCGACTTATGCGGTTTATTATATATTGAATCATAAATTGGGGTGTAACCATATGGGAGAGGCTATAATTGAAATAATGACCACTCCAGACGAAGAAAAGCAACATAGGAAGCAGACTTAATTCTTAACAAAATTCTATGTACAATTTCTGTTTACACACAATAATAGGGAATAGTATTCTTCAAAGAATGAACACAACAGATAAGGTTTTACAATCCATCGAAAGGGAAATAACAAAAAGATCTACTCTTATGCGAACAACAGTAACAATTCGTTTCATACTACAGGAATAATTGTGATCGCATAATGCAAGAGGCAAATGATATTTCAAGGTTTTTCTTCTTCCTTGGCGTAACGACTGCAACTGGTCATGCCTACCATTTCTGGCTTACGAGACTTATTATTACCACGTAGTTGGATAGTCAGTTCTCACTACGAGGGAACGGCCAGGATTGGATTCGAACCCCGATCTTGCCGATACGGATTTGTTTCAATTATTTTAATTAATTTGACAAAATCACATTATTTTTAAAAGGTGTAAAAGTTCTTTAAACATATTATCAGTGTTTGATGCCGTATGCTACACTTTAGGAAGATATATAAGAACAAAACCGCAGACTTTAATGCGATTCAACCAGTAAAAAGAGCCTGTCGCCTTATTCTCTTGCCTTTTATCGTGCTTTGCTTCCGATATCGTGCCTCGTTTCTCTTCGTATTCCCAGTGTATTAAAAAAGCTAAAAGTGGCAGTTAGATTAAAATAATATTTAATAATTTAAATACCTAAGAAGGGCCTGGTCGACATTATGAAATAAAAAATTAAAAACCTTTATAAAAATTTAACACATGCAATACTTACAGTACAATTCTTAAAAATGGTTGACCTCAAGCGATATAAAATTGAGTCACTTAACTGAAGAACAGGATTAACGGAATTTAATTAAAGGAAGAGGCCTTGAAGAAAGGATTAAACACAATGAGGTGTTATTATTATAAATAACTAATAAAACAGGAATTTTATAGTGAGATATTACCGACCAGTCTGTGCTAAAATTAAAAACTTGATTTGTTATGGATAAAAGGGTACAATAAAACATTATTTGAAAAATGGTAGCTTCACGGGAGCCCCGTTCATTTTACTGCTCAGGGCCCCGTGTCTTGTAACTGGATGGGGGGGGGGGGGGGGAGGGGATGAAAACAAGGACGTAGGTGTGCCGTAAAATTGTAACTAGGCAACACCTTGCAGAAACACCATAAATCGTATCTTTGCCTGCTCTACCTTGGGGAGTAAACTTGAGCGAAGTGATTTCTTACCGGCAAACCCGGGTTGGATGTCTTACCCCGGACGAAAAGGAAGGACAGACGTGTAGAGTGAGCTTCACTGCTGCTCGAATAAATAAATGCCAGCGTATTCCGATTTCGGGTCGAGTTCTAGTTAAAATTCTCTATGCAGACACTACCACTTGTTCGGTTTGTTTGACGTTTGTTTTATCCGTAGCATTAAATTCACCTTGCGTACTTGATTTGTTTATCACAATTGAATTGACTGTGGGTTTCGTTTACGTGGCAGCAATCTAGAAAAAATGCTAACACCCTTACAAAATGTATGGCCTAAACGGGCAGGCGGTCGTAGAATGCAAAAAAAAAAATCAAATCAAATCACTTTGTGTATTCCATCTAGGTCGAGTACCTTCTTTAACCTTTTTGTAATTGTTTTTGTTCGATGTTTGAGCTCGGGGCCGCTTAGTCCGCTTATAGGAAGAACCGCCTCTGGTGGACGTAGTTGAATGTTTGGACATAAAATCGTGAACAGAATAGTAGGCTTAAGCGCATGGACTGGAAATATCGCTAGGATTTTTAATATCTAATCGGTTGCCCTTCCTGAAGATGGGAATAAGAATTGCAGTCTTCCAAAGTTTGTAGTTGTGTCAATGTAGATCCACTTCATGCCCAGACTCACGTGCAGTATTGTTTCAATGTTCCAATTCCGAGGTGTCAATGTGATTCTAATAAATACTAGGCCTCTCACTAAGGGTAGAGCATCCCCGGCTCGACGAAGTTAGTGTAAACATATTTTTTTCTAGATTTTCACCTGTTTTTGGGCAACCACTTAGTTTGCTTAGCTTTAAACCTGCCCCTGATTGGGTGCAACATTTAAGGAAACCCGGTACGGCATTTTTACGGCATCTTCAATGGAGGTTCAGTCTACCATCCAGCATAGCTCAGTGAATAGCCATTCAGCGGCGGATCAAGGTCATTGGGGGCCCCGAGCGGAACCTCTCGAGGCAACAAATACTATTACGAAAAGAAAGGCAAAAGACTATTATGGCTCGTTTACGTAGGAGCGTTTTCCTTCCATATCTACGCGTAGTACAGATTCCAGCTGTATGCTTCAATACGCATAGTTTTTCAAGTTGTTTATTGATGAATATATGCGTTGCTAGAGTTGTCGTCGAAATGTAAGGAAAATTATTGAAATTATTGAAGAAAAGTGCTAAAGTGAATAGTTTGTACTATTAAATTATTAAGTCGTTTAGGTGTAGCATTTCAAAGACATGATGAAAGCATGGTAAGCAAAAGAAAAGGAAATTACATGTCCTGTTTGGAATACTTTTTTGGCCCCGTATGTGTGGAAGAACATTGGAAGAGCCGCTACAATGACGAGCTCTATAAGTGCGGCGAACTCACTGTCGTACAACGGTGGTATAATCAAGTCCTGAGAATGGTACCGGCCACCCAGCCCGTAAAGTCCTTTTAGGCTGTCCACATGGGCAGAGGAGGTTTGGTAGACCCAAACTGAGGTAGAGCGATGGAGCAGAGGACTTCTGCAGCAGCGCCGGATAAATAAGCAAGTAAGGAAATTTAGAATACTTAAGCGAATATGATGAATTTTTAAAGCTACATCTAGAGAAATACGGCCATCAAGGGAATGTCAAATATTTATCGCATTACATTTGTGATGAATTTCTACATAAAATATAATATAATAAGCAACAACATGAAACCTAAAATTGTAGAAGATATTAATTTGACTACCTATTACAATATCTGAGTAGATACAACACCTGATGTAGCACATATTGTTCAACTGCCATTTGTTTTCCTATGCTGAGAAACCAGTAGAACGAGTTTTGGAATTTATTCCGATCGTTAAACATAATTACTTAAAACAATCGGTCTTACTTAAACTAAAAACAATGGGTTTAAAAAAAGGCCAGTCATTCGACAATGCATCAAATATGTCTGGTAAATACTCGGGCCTACAAGCACGCATTAAGCAGCATAGTGCAAGTGCAGTTTTTATACCATGTGCAAATCACTCATTGAATTTAATTGCTAATTTTGCAGCTGAAAATTGTAAGGCAGCAGTGCACTATTTCAGCTTCCTACAAAAACTTTACACATTTTTTTCCTCTTCCACTCATCGTTGGAAAGTTTTAACAGAATATTTGAAATGTGTAAACAACCAATCAGTTACTAGAGGGTGACTAGAGGGTCGGACGCGGTATTAGCTTTAAACAAAGGGTTTAAATAAGTCTAAATCGAGAGCGCTAGCGACATTTCCCTCATAGACGTGGCGCCGATGCTGCCTCGAGGGCTATACAATTGGTTCACTTGATTGTTGAACACACAGCTAATGTAAGAGAATGATAAAACAAAACAAAAACTCACTTGCGTATGTGGTTTCTCGAGACGACAAATACGCGAACATCTCGTGTGTGGAGGCGAACACTTTCATACGGGCACCGGGATTTTCTCGAAGTGCTTGCAACGCCACTTCCCGGTCATGGCTGTAACAGACCAAACCTAAACAAAGCCAAACACTATTACAACAAGCCCCCGTTGGTGCGAACCCCCTCCACCGCGACATTACCTATCACCGCACCCTGGTAATTGAAGACACCGTAGAAACTCATTTCGACACACCACTACACACTGCACGCACCACCGAAAAACTACAGTCACACAAGCGATAGATCTGTTGAGGTCGGCAAAAGCTCCAGAAGCAGCTGCGTGTTGGCAGAAAGGCGCGTGCGTCAGTCACCACCGGTCGACACGTTCTGACCTGGCGCAAGCGAACGCATAAACGGATATAATAAGGAAGACACACCGTAACAACGCATAACACACTCACGCAACTGCCAACTGCATCGTCTTCAGAAAAACCTTTTCCATTCTCTCCCCTGGTGCGTTTGCGCCTACGGCAACGCATGCGAATGTACCCGAACGAATCCGGGGAGCAAAGCGCAGAGTGCGATGCGTCTGCCCGGTAGACCATAAAAAAACCATTCCCAGGGTTTCCCTTTTTACTGTTTGTACGCGGGTTTCGAGAGGGCGTCGGTGGGTTGGGGCGAGTGGTATTGGCGGTGTTGGCTGTTTCCTTCCTGCAGGAATAAATTTATTGTTTATCTCAGAACGTTGGGAACTTTGGCGAGCTGTGTTATCTTTAGAGACATTTGCTATACTGAGAGTGTCATAACTGGAGAACTGTTGTGTTGCGTTTTTTTTTTTTGTTATGATTTCATTACCGACCCCGATTTCTTTCCCACGAAGGCTTGAACTAAGCTTTTATAGCTGAAACACTAAAAACAGATACACAAAAACAGTGAAGTTTAGAGGCTTCTTTATTTTTCAAATGAAATACTCATCTTCACGGCTGACTTTAAGTTTCGTTAACTTACCATGGCATTTTTTGTGCCTAAAGTCTATGGACATAAATGTTACAAAAATAATGTCAGTTCAAACTCAAAACTCAAATGAAAATTGAAAAATAAACTAATACGCTAACCTAAGCCTTATCTGACTTAAGATAGTAATAACAATCAATATAACCTAAGATAAGTTAGCTTGCTTTATAACTGATTCAGTGTTTCTAAACTACTAGCATGGCATCTGCTGTGGTAGTTCGTAGATAATTTATTAATAAACTTTTCTATTGAACCATGGAGGGACATTTCAACATCATTCTCATGGTTTTGTTCTGCATTATTTGTACTAATTTTAATTCAATTTTGATTTAATATTGTACCGTATTTTCCATGTGGGCTTTGAAGTAGACTCTTAGGTGTTTAATATTTGCTTTCCATGGAATATTATCCAGTCTCATTAAAAGATCGCTTTGTGCTTGTTTCCTCTTACATACTTTCCTCGTGAAAAAGATTGCTTCGGTTTAGTCACTGTTTGTTTTAATAGTCCATAGAAGTGTTTAATTATTAGTTTTGGGGTGTTCAGCTGAGGATGCAATTGCAACATCATCTGCGTAGAGGACAGTGTCGTGATTTTGGAATAATTTATATAAAAATAAAATTTAGTGTGGTGATAACACACTACATTGTGGCCCACCAGCCACAGTTACATAATGTAGTGATTTAGATTTTCCTATGTATACTAAAAATTTCCGATTTTCTAGGAAAGATTTATCTAAATTTGTTAAGTAAGAAGATAACTTAAATTTGATTAGTTTGTGAAGTAGTTCCTGATATCGAGTTGAAAGCCTTTTTGCGTTGTCTAATACAAGCAATCTGTTAAACAATCTATTTTCTATAATGGTATTTTTCAATATGAGTATCTGATGGTTGGTGCATCAAGAAGGCTGAAAATCGAACTGTGAGTTAGGAACGATATTGTTGTTATCAACATGCGATCGGATTCTGGAAGTAATTAATCAAGTCCTCGCTCAAGTATAAGCCACTCTCCAGGAAACTGGAAATATAGTTGCATAAAATGTGTTACAACAATTTGACAGAGCACAATTTTGGTGGACATCTGTCATATGCCGCATTTAGCCAGTAACTTGTTATTCCATTAACTTTTCTAACAATCTAAAAGTGGATCGTTAAAGCCAAGTTTATTTTAGCTTTACAATTAACCTTTTTTTCATATTTTATATTTTTTGCCAGCAACGAAGGTTCGGGAGACAAAGGATACAAAACACATAAGGTTGGACGTTCAGAGGCGGATTTATTCATTACAGGGCTCCAAGTGGAAAAATAAATTAGGGGCCCTGCAACCAGAGAGAGTACAACCAGAGAGAATATAAAATCCCGAGCTCAAGCTCCAATAATAGTTGGTTAAAGAGATTGTAGATAATTCTACTCACAAATTTGATTTTGTTCTCGAGAGTAAGATTGTTGTACATGTTCTAGTTCGCCACAGTCACATTGAATTTTTTCATATATGATTTAATTAAATTGAGGTTTGTAATTAATTATACTAAACCGGAAGAGTATTCCGATTAAAATTAATTTAACTATTCTAATGTTCATTGCTGTAAATTTATCTAAATCTCAAAATTTAAATACAGTAAATAAATCCCAACTCATAACGGTTTTCCTTTAAAGGCTCTTAAAAGTTAACATGAATTTCATCACAAAAATGGAAAAACGTAAAAAAAAACGCTTTGCCACATTTATATGAGGAGTGTAGCCCAATTTTTTCAATTAAATTTCAATGGCCCATTTTAAAAATGCCATTGGTACCTTACAACACTGTTCTGGAGCGTTTTGACCGTTGACAATTGGTTTCGATAATTTCAAATCATATAACTTTGTGTATTCCACCTAGCTCGAGCAGCTTCTTAAGCATTTTGAAGTGTTGTTGATGTGTGCCAGAACCTTGTTTCGATGTTTGAGCTCGGGACGGATACCATCAGACTCGGGAAAGATCCAGAATTTTAATTTATCTAGGGCAGATAATATGAAAGATTCTGACACAGTGTTATACGACTGTTGAATGACTTCGTAGAGTTTGGACGAATCGTAGGCGAAAGTGTGCGCTCTCCCTATTGGACAATTGAATTGTCGATCTTATCTTTCTTACCCTCGTAATGGACATGGTGTTTTCGGATGGATCTTCCGTAATGTTTTCTGTCAGATCGGTTTGATACGTTTTACTCATGGATGTGGTCAAATCTATCATCAACTGGTAGTACAATGTAAATTAAATTAACCAACAATATTTGATATTTTGTTAGCAGCATTTACTAAAATATTCTGCTATCGTTAGCCGTAATAATTGCTGATGAATCTGTTAAGTAAAAACGTTGACATGCCAGTCAAAAACACAAATGTTTACTGCGTGATCGGAACGGAATTCTGTTCGTAATGTTTCCCAGCTTTTCTATGTTTAAAATATTCTCAACTGTAGCGTTCCTTTAGATGCAAAATTGACAATAGAAACTAACGGATCTCCAAGTCCAAGATCAAATTCTTTTATCGATAAAAATTTGATGAAGAATATGTAAAGTGCAACGAGATTAAATGATGGAAAACCCCATATGAGGATTAGTATGCAGATATAATCTTACCTAGTGTAACACCTATAAAGTGCTCCATTATATCTCCATGGAAATAGTAGCCATTAGGCACATAAAAACGTGATCAAGAGGATCAAGAGGATCGTCTCCAACTTCGACTTCAAAAGAGAGCCCAAGATCGGCAAACAAAGAAACAAACGAAGGAGATAGAGAGAGAAAAGAAAGATTTGCAGCAGCTTCAAATGCAATATGGGTACGTCTGTGGCCAATAACTTTTGATGTCCTTCAACATAATACCCTGGAGCATCCGATTCGTCTGGGAACCGAGACCCAACGCGACTGCCCATGAGACACCAATCCCGAATGATCAATGCAATGCGTTGAAGGCCATGCCGCACAAAGGAGCGTTCCTCAGTTCACTCGCATTTGCATTCTAATCGTATTTGCAGACCATCGTCTGGGTGATAAAATTTCATTATGTCTGGATGGTGAGATCATTGGTCGAACCGGAGCGGAAGCTGATATGAACTACGTGCCTTTTTGCAACTAATGACTTCCCACGACGGGTTTTTTAGTGTTACATTCACCTTCTTCAAGGAAAATGTTTTATTTTTCTCAAACTATCGTTCGTCAGCAGTATTGTCCAGATCGTTGCTGTTTCTGTTTTGCGTCGCGTCTTCAAGCCGTTGAATGAGTCATCGGGCGCGACTTCTTTATGAATGAACCCACGACTCCCCCTCCCCCCCTCCCACCAGGGTTGCCACTTCCCTGCGATAGCCCACAATTTTTCTCATTCATATATCGCAAGTGTGCGGCAAGGCAAAACCGGTTTTGGACTTGCTCCAGCCCTGCTGGCATGCCTTGTACCGGTACTGCGCATGATCATCGACGCGCTAAATATCGACACAAGCTGAAAAGAAGCGGCATGCATGCTTTGCGCAACGAGAAGGGAAGAGATAGAATTTTCCCTTGCGTAATGCATTGAGACCCTCCCTATCCGTGGTTTCATGATCATATATTTATCTCTCATCATCTCTTTCTGCCACGATCGTATCATCCGAAGGCACTCACAAACGTGTCGTACACACAATACGTATGTATATGTGTTGTTTCGATTTTCCCAGCGAAAAAAGCCGTTTCGACCATATTCAAAAACTATTTTAATTTTTACAGCAACTGAAAAATATTGATGATTTCATATACACTTTACTAAAAATTATGGGAACTGATGTAAACTTCCAACTGATTTCATGAACGAACACGATCAAACATGCAGTTGCAAGCGTCAAAGCTACAAAAATCGAAATGAGTTACCGAGGAGGGGAAATTGGTGAGTTCCTTCCCTGGACAATCGGGTAACGGGGAAATTCCAGCCGAGCCGAAGTGTTTCCTATAAAAATCGATGCAAAACCGCTGGGACCTCGCACTCGGTCTTTGGCATTGCAAGTGATAATTTTAAGCGTTGTGCGCGGTTACGTTCATCGAACTCGGGTCCCCTGCGGCTTTTGTAGGACTGAACGTGGTGTGAAAGTGTTAGATGTGTGAGTGTAGAAAGACCGGTGCGAGTAATTTATAAGTTTGCTTAAGTTTAGTTAAGTTAGGTTAAGTTCGTTGTGCCGCAACTGGTAAGTGATTTTTGTGTTGTTGTTTTTTTTATGTGCATTAGTGAAAGATTTCTATTTCTTGTTTACTCACGCGAATCAGCAGTACAAGTGAGCGCAATCTATATCGACAAAAACAAAATCGAATTGCAAAAGTGTCTACATATCTAATTTCTACAGTAATTGAAACAAATATTTTATTTCTCACCCTCTGAGTTTGTTCAGATTAGTGATCCAACGCTAACTTGATTAAGATAATTTTAGCTTTCAAATTTTCAAATGGAAAAATAATTTTAATTGAAGTCAGAAGTGCTGGTGCATAAGCCTTTTCCAAGTCTATCTTTCCAAAATAATCTCTAAAATAATTATTAGGTGCTCTTAGTGGAGTTTTGTACAACAAATTATGAAATTAGATTCCCGTCGGGAAAAACATAACAACACTTAGTTGTAACTACACTTAGTAGTGTTGTGCAACAAATAATGAAATTAGATTCCCGTCGGGAAAAAAAATTACAACACTTACATTTTGTTTCATCATCTTTGACTATGGTTGGTTGCATTTGAACTGTTATACATTATTAAACTATCATCATTATCAGGTTTTCTTTTTTTGTATTCATAAAGAACAGTCGATTACATAAGATAAAGGTATTTTTTAATTCTTTAATGCTTCGCAGAAGAACGGCTGTAGCCGTTTATAACTTGCTAAGCTAAATGCATATTAATTATTAATAAGCATTTAACATTATTGTATGGAAATTGATCAACAGTTTGATATTTGTACACATTTTTTTTTCATCCCGAATCGACGCATTATACTCGGAATAGGCTTATGAAGCTGCACTGATGCAATTATAATAATCGACACCTTCAAATTGGCATCAGAACCTGAGGGTATCTCATCTTCAAACATGGGGAGCACTTTTTGTTAATTCCTTGCTTACGAATTAGATATTTGGCCATGTATAACCCCAATTATAGTCAACTGAAATGCTCCTGTTGTGTTCGAAAACAAGGGAGACATTTTTATTATTAAATTTGAATATTATTTAACAGTTTTGACACATTCACAAATTTATTCAACACTTGAAAAATATATCTACACAATAACCTCCTAAAAACAGCTGATTATCTAGTTTTCCTAAAAACAGCTGATTATCTATGCATATACAAAAAAATACAATACAATATCGCAAATTGCGATAATTTCATGATTCGGCTAATATTTTTGATATGAAATTGTTCTGGTTTATTGTCGAAATAGAAACGCTTATGATAATCAACAATTGTTTTCAATTATTATTTAAATAAAAAAAATATTCAAATTTCTAAAGACCATAACAAGCAACGATTATCTTTGACAATGATAAACTACTCTGGGCGATATAAAAATAGCACCTCCATGTTTTTAACCATTTATTTTGGAATTTTCAAACCTAATTGAAGTTTAAAATTATCGTACAATCTATTTCATAACTTTTTAGCTGACTATGTTCGTACTATTGTGGATTATTCTAATTTAAATCGGAAATTTCATGAAATACTATACGATCTACACTTAGTTCTTAATCGAAGTTTGTTAGAATTCCAACAAAAGTCCAATTTTAAATTAATTTTCAAGATCGTAAATCAGTGTATGAACTATTGCCTCAAACTAATGTATGTACCAACCGATTTACTCTGTGTATTTACGAATACATACATCCCGATTTCACTTGTTAACGTTGCCGAATCACAGGCTGTTTGCATATCTATGAGGTGCAGGACTAGCTCAAATGATTTGTGTGGATTAAAGATCAGAAGAACACGTTAGCCTCTCGAGAATCTTCCTGTTATTATAAAAAAGAGGTGTTTAAAACACAGATTGAAGTTGTTCATCACATTTTTTCTCCTGCTAGCTAATGCTAATCAAATGGAGATTAGGTCTAATAATGACCCATCCTTTTTATTTCATCATATGTTTGTTAATGCTGTCCCTACTTTCGAGATTAATACCAAGAAAAGAATTTATTAAATCCCGTTCCAGTTCTTAAAGTGAACCGGCTCTCATCTGACCGGCTACATCTTCATTTTATTTAACTGCTACTGGCAATTATAGCCAGCTAATCCAAAACAAAAAGCAAACAAATTGTTTCGCTTCCTTCACAAAGAGATGCTATTTGAATTTTGTATAGTTTTTCATGATTTTTCCATTTCCATAATTCAAAGTGCGAGAGATTATGAACTGATTAATTTCCAAGTTATGAAATAGATTGTAAAATTATGCCAAAATAAATTAGAACAATTGCAATTAAAGTTTCGGAAAAAATCGGAATAGTATGGTATGGCTATTATAATAGGGTGTGACACTTATGTGACTTATGTAACTTACAATTTTTACTTATGTAACTTACATAAAAATAGTAAGTTAAACTATTCAAACAGAATTCAAGTTACAATTTCTATCAATTCTATTCGGAAACAATTTGGAAAATAAAACATTTAAGAGAAGACTGACTTTAGGAAAAAAAGAGTTCTATAGTTTTTCTGACATCATTACTTGTGTTTGAATGGACAATGACATAGTTCCACATTAATCAAGCAAAACAACGACGCAAGCAAGTGTTATTGGAAATTAGCCAAGAAATTTATGCTTAATGTGCCTTTTTTGTAGTCTTGAGCGTGCTATAATAAAGCTGATATATTTTTTGTCGCATGTGTAAGAGCATGTGTTACTTGAGCAGGCATTGGATAATTGTTTGCCGCAGGATCGACACAACTGATTTTCTTTGTGTCACAGGAAGTGTAGCGTTATGTTACATCACTTGCTAGATATTAAACTTTTATAACATTGTGTCGTTTATGACAATACTTGCATTATTCTTATAAAGTAGAGTCTGGTAATTTTAATCATATTTTTGGATTATGCAATCGGTCCAACTGCTTTGAGTAGAAGATCTTTTGAAGAACAATTTTATTTTTAATCAAATGTCCTTGGTCATGATCTTTAAAATGTCTTTATTCGTTAATTCTAGTTTTTTCTATTATATTGCTACCACGATGCACTAGATCAGTTTCATATATAGCTTAATTAAGTTATACTTGCCTTTAGGATAATTGGAACATATTTCGACTTCGTCGTCGATGTCGAACAACGACTTCCGATCAATTGACACCAAAGCTTCATACTATTTTGTTTGAAACATAGTTTGTTCCTTGTTAATTGACCTACTGCAAATATTCCTTCTCCATTTTTAAAAATCAGGCATATTAACTTCGCAGTGTTATAATTTAGATAAACAGGTGTTAAAGATGTCTACAATTTGCTTTTTTTTATTTTAGTGGTCGAAATCTTAAAATTAAAAAACCATTATTTATTACAATGGACAGTAACAAACTTGCCAGCCATAGTATTCTAAATATGTATAAATTTCGTTATCGCTATTAGTATTTGAGGTAAACGAAGGCGCCATTTAAAATACAAATGAAAGATCGCTTGTTGCATTACGTAATTACCTATGTGGCCTCTGCTTCAAGAAGGGACGCCATGATACGGCTAATCCGTTCTCTCGTAGCCGTCGATGTAGTCATTGTCAACTGATGTTGGCCTCTTTACTTATGTGGCCTCTGCTTCTCCGTCTCATCGTAAAACGGAAATATTTTATTTCAATAATGGACGGCTTTCTCGGAATTCTCTCGTAAGCCGTCGATGTAGTCATCGTCAACGGATGTTGGGTGATTCAACTATGCCATCTTTTAGAAGGGGTGGCGATCGTCAGCCTTGACGACGATCGTGCTGTTGCTATTGGCGCCCAACGACTCAGCAGAATGAATACGATTGTTCGCTTTACATCTGCCTTTTGGCGTCTTTGTGGTGTCTTATGACGCGTTTGTTTTATTTTACTTTAAGAATTGATTGTTCCGGAGCTACTTTAGACGTGTGATGTAAAACGAGCTCGAACATGTTTCGGCTTCTGTGTGAATAAAACGAATTCGACCAGTTGAAAGCAACCCCTTTTCTGAAACCAATGCACAAAATAACGCTATTAGGACCCTAGAATATTTTCGTATCTTTCTTCTATTTTTTGGAAACAGATTGACAGTAAATCTCTTCCACGTGTGGTGTGATTGTCTATGAAGTATTTGCGAATGGTCAAACAAACTTCTAATGGTGTTTCAATGTCTCTTTGTAGTATAGTTTGAGTTTTATTATATTTATTTATTTATTATCGAGTAACACAGTTTATTGTGAAGTCAACATTTCTCAAAACATAAGAATCTAGATTATTCCTAGACATTTTGCAAATGCTTGATTTGAATTTCAAGTTTATTTCTTTCAATTATAATCGAAATTGTTTTTGTTTTACTTATTTGCTCTAATTAAACTTTTGTACAAGTTTTGCAGTTTTTCTTCTGAGATATTTTTTACTAAAATTGAATTTAAATTGCCTAACCTTTGCTAACTTTGCTTACTGGAACTCACCAAATTCGATGCTTATGGCATAAGAGTCAAAATTGTTGCCACATGTTCAATATACCAATGGCATGTTGAATGAAATATGTGAAATTTGCAAGATTTTTTTATTTCTACATTTTATACAATTTGTTTCATTTGTTAAATTTAAACCAATTGATCTGCAAACAAATTTTGTAAGAGGTACAAACCTTTTGCTATTCATAAATGTCGGCCAGACCTACAGAAACTACTTGCTTCTATTTTTACTATAAAACCCGATAAAATTCCAACTTCGATGGAGACGCCTAGTACTTTGTAAAAGAAAAGATTAACATGCCAATTATTATACACAAGTTACTAGAACTGTCTCAAGCACACCTTGTCAAGACAAACGGAAATCAAATGGGATTTGCGAAGATTTGTTTGATTCGTCAAGTTTCCTGCTTCGTTGACATGCCACAAAACTTCACAAACTTTAAGTTCGAAAACTCAGAAAAGCTTAAATATCAAAATATGACCCAAATTTCCAAATTTCGTTAAGCTTGAAATCTCAAGTGCTTAGCCAAACGGAAAGCCAAACACGCTTCGCAAAGCCGATTTATCAATTTGGAAGCTTTTTGTCAAGTACTTGAGTTTGACAATAGCCATGTAATTAACCCAATCACATTTTTGCCCGAATCTCGCACGAACAAGTGGAGCATTTTTGGACTACTTTTCCCAAGTGGCATTCGAACAGCTTTTCCGTTATCTGTTTTCTCTCCGCTTTGAGTTCTAATTCATACCTAGAGTTTAATGAAAAATACTTAAAAAAATTAATAAATGTAAGGATGGATACACTCCGATGATCGAGTTAGTTTAAATAGGTGTAGAACTATTTCTGAAAATTTTTTTTTTGTTTAAGACCACTGCCTATGCCGAAATAAAATTTAAAAAACACTGTGACAATTTTTTGGACAATTTTCTCAAACCACCAAGACCGCGTAGGAATTAATTAAAAAACAAAAAGTGTAATTAGAATTGTTTAAGAATTTTAAACATAGAAAACGATTTGCATATTCAGCAAAAGTCACCAAGAATAAAGTCAAACTCATTTGAAGCGATTGTAAAACCAAGATGGTCAAACGTAAATCATTATGAATCAGTGCAATAAAATGCACAATGCGTTACAAGGGAATTACAAAAAAGTTTTTTTCTCAGACCTGAGGGTGACTAATATATGTAAAAAAAAACCCTTTGTGTGGCTGACGGTTGAATAAGACTTGATGATTAACTCGTTTATTGGTGAATACAATTTTATTACAGCATCGTGATGTAAGATGACCTTTCCATCTTACTCCTATATTGACGTGTGTGCTTTGCCATTCACTATAGGCAGCGCGAGCTCTTGGTGTTGGTTAAAAGTTTTCCTTATTGTATAGCTTACATGATTATGAACAATCTATTCAGTTGCCTCCACAAAAGCCGTATATTTTTTATTCATTTATTGAGCGTTAACATTTGCATTGCCTTCAATGTGGCCTAAGCAACTTCAAACCTATACTTTAACCAACCAATTGTTACACGCTATCAAATACGTTAAATAAGACTTAAAGAAGGATTTAAACAGCATTAATAGTTACGTTGTAGCCAATGTGTGAATAGGCCGAATTAAAATTACGAGACAATGTTGAACAGGTTTGTTCTAGTTACAGTGCTTAACAGAACCTTGATACGTACACCTGTTTATTTTAGAATAATTGAAGAACTAGAAGAGCTAGCTGAAATTGATGTCTTAGTAAGTTGTAAAAAGCCATATTTTTTACTTATGCGAGAATTTGTATCGAATTTTTAACTAATATAATAAAGGTAGTTAGATGTGTAAGAGCATGTGTTACTTGAGCAGGCATTGGATAATTGTTTGCCGCCGGATCGACACAACTGATTTTCTTTGTGTCACAGGAAATGTAGCGTTATGTTACATCACTTGCTAGATATTAAACTTTTATAACATTGTGTCGTTTATGACATTATTTGCATTATTCTTGTAAAGTAGAGTCTAGTAATTTTAATCATATTTTTGGATTATGCAATCGGTCCAACTGCTTTGAGTAGAAGATCTTTTGAAGAACAATTTTATTTTTAATCAAATGTCCT
>KB664054.1:9163487-9202867 GCA_000349025.1 Anopheles minimus
TGGAGTTAATGGAGAGGTTCTATTCGGATACCAACTAGGATCCCTCTTCCTATGGATGCTAATATTCCCAAGAAGGACGGAAGAAGACCCCCTGGTGGTAACACAACACACATGAGCTGATGACAGGCACCAATCAACCATCAATCAACCAGCAGTGTGGACTCAATCGAAGCGGAGTATTCTTGGAGCAGAAAAGGACGCGAGGACTGCGAGGACGCGAGGACGCGAGGAGGCGAGGACGCAAGGACGCGAGGACGCGAGGACGCGAGGACGCGAGGACGCGAGGACGTGAGGACACGAGGATGCTGCAGAGGGTTAGAACAGGTCGAGGAGGGGTTTAGCGGGTAGGCGTCGACTCGCACACTTTGTGATAGTGGTCGATGAATCCCGCACTGCTTGGTCTATTAGCTAATTTGCTGATAGCCCAGGTGTCTTCTGAAGATTCCCCTCCCCGTTAAGAAAAAAACAAAAAAAAACATTAACTACAGTAATCCAATAACTATTATCCAATGAATTTGTTTACTTCCTTTCAGCTTATTTATTTTCTTATCAGCTTCGTTTTAGTTTGTTTGCGCAAAAAGATCTAGAAGCATGAGTGATGGTTAAGAAATTGATGGAATTATTACCAAGCAAATCTCAGGAAGAATGGTACAGTAGTACTAGCAGGTGATCAATCCATGCACTGGAAGTAGAAGATCAATATATCGGTCAAGGTGGCCCCGCAGGTAAGGTGCTAGAAGAAATTAACTTGAATAGATGTTTACTAGAAAATAGGTAGATATAGACAGTTATGCAGCTATATATGCATATATCAGGTCTTCTGGAATTGGTAACATGAAATTTCAATTCAAAATGTATTGTATGCCCCGCGGGTTTTACAATATATTAAAACTAATGACTACATGGCTAATATAAAGAAACTAACTACAGCAAAGTTAGGAAGGATGTCGTGAAAAAAAGAGAAGGAAATTAAATGAAAGGGAGAAAAATGCAAAACAGGTTAGTTAGTGCGAGAAGATGAAACGAGAAGAGGACGAAAGGTGGAAAGGGAAATATTGAAGTTAAAAAATTCAGAAAGTATTAAGCAAAGTTGGGGATGGCAAGAGGAGCACGTTCCTTTATTATAGTTCAATCATCTGCGTTTGGGCCTGACAAAGAAACTTACAAATAACTTAAATCTTATGCAACAATATATAAAATGTAACTGAAAAAGTCTACCAAAAGCTTTACTCGAAAATGAAGATTAGGATATAACAGAGGATGACACTAGGAAGACTGGATTGAAGAAAAGACACGAGCTCGAAAGGAGGTTAAGGAGGAGTTGAAATCGAAATGGTCTCAAATACGATTAAACCATCTGAAACAGGAAAGAAACGAATCGTTATTACAATACGGAGTAGTGAACAAAGAAAGCGAAAGGGAACATATAAACAGAGGAAAGCAGGCATCTGTAGGTCCAAGAAGTAAGCCACCAACGAAGCACGAAGTGATGTCTCTGATATAAAGAGTCATATATAAATAATGGACAGCGACCCTTGTGAAATAATTTTGCTTATTTTCTATTCTGGTACAACATTCATTAGTCGAAAGGCTCCAGACAAAACGAGCATATTCCGATAGAGAGCGTACCAGACTGCAATATAAAATTCATAAACAACTTGGATCCCTAAAGTCGAGAGTAACACGAAGAACGAATCCAAGTGTTCTATTGGCTTTCTATGAAACATTATCAACTTGTAATTTAAAGTTTAACTGATCATCCAGTATCACTCCAAGGTCGCGAATAGATGAAACCCGAATAAGCGGATTTGTTGAAGGGAATATAATTAGGAGAGCGAGATAGGGAGATAAGAGAACAAATAGTAAGATATAAGGAAAGCAGGTCCAAAGAAAAACATTCATGAAAAGCAATTCAGTTGGGGCTGCAGAAAATAGCTATCATCAGGAGGCAAAACACCTTGAGGGATTTTCACAGAGGAGTTTCGCCACCTTAGTTAGCTAACAGAAGTTCATGAGAAAGGCTATCGAATGTTGGACGGAAGCCAGTGTAGATTGGATCTACGTTTTATTTTATTGTATTGTATTTAGTTAGAGGATGTTGAGCGATACTCTAACGAAGACTTGGGTAGATCGTAAGAGTCCCTCGGGTTTCAGAGTCAAATGAGGCCCTAGTGATCCAGAACCTCTCTAATGCTGCAAACAACAACTACCTCTGGGTGTGAAGAAGTGATAGCAACACCAACCCTTCCGTTATAAGTTGAAATGAAAGGGAATATCTCAGGGGCCCCAGGTGATTTTGATAATAAGTAGCTATGGATGAACTTAGAGTGTCCAATCCGTAGTCTGGATAAAACTTGTTGATCCTTGTTACTAAGGAGTATCTTCCCAAGGTTGGGTTGCTACTTTTATTGATCTCAATACACTGTTTATTTCTTTTTGCCAAGTTCGTTGCCAGGATTGTTCTATGAGTTGTTTATGTATGATTGTCATAAAACAGTGAGCACTGTTTTATGAGTTATTGGTAGGTAATTGTCGACCTTCGTTTCCAAAACTATGGCTAGGACACTTGCACTGTCTGGGAAAATGATATTTGGTTTATCTAAATTATAGTTTTCTTCTGCTGCTATGTAATAACCTCGGCTGCAAAAATTGATGTGTAGTCGGGAAGTCTTATTATCGCGAAACTTGCATCCGCAGAGTATATGACACATCCCGTGGAGTTCATGTAGATTGAGCCGTCGGTGAATATTTTGTGATGGATGGAATATTTATTGCTAATAAGCTCAAGACTTCCAGGGAGCTTTAAAATGTCCGGTAGAAGATGATCTGTGTTTTGAAACACATTTTGAAGTTTTGAATGTGTCACTTGTTCTTCGAACTAGTGTCGAACATTGTACTTATCAGGCGGAGTTTAATTACATGCGATGAGCGATTTTGCAGGGCTAGTAACAAATGTATCGGTGGTGGATCTTATGGCTGCATCGTAAATTAGGGGCTACGATATTATTGAAACTGTCGAACTCTAAAGTAATGAGTTAGAACCATTAATCAGACGGGCTGGTAGAGATGGTAGCGGCGCTGGCCTGTCAAGGGAGGATCATTCCAAAATTCCGACCGCGGGCGTTTTCCCATACAAAAGAGTGACTATCCTGGTTCGGGTAATTACATGTCACGGAAACCAGAAATGACAAGACAAGACCTCTCGAGGTTGCCAAGCTATAGAAATAGAAGTGGAAGAAGTAGAAGAGGAAGAAGTAGAAGAAGAAGAAGAAAAAGAAGGAGAATAAAACTATGCGTAGGAAATCTGTAATCAAATCCCAAAAACTCCATTCTATCAACAGTTTCCACATTAGCTATCTGTTTGGCTAATAATTGAAAACTTGTAAACATTTTTGTTTGTTTGCAGATGTTATTACAATTTCGCCTTTCCAATTTTCTCCAAAAAAACAGGCAACTAAATACATACGAAGTGTGCATTGGATTATTGTCGATAAGCAAAACTGATTCATTCCAGTCACGAATGGATTTACAGCGAAGCCGAACAAGCAACGAACGAACGTACCGTAAAAGAGCGACGACCGGAAGCTAATACTCTCCGACTCCTACTATATATATGGATGGATGCTGCCGAACAGTTTACTCTTCGACAAGCACGGCGAACCGCTCTCATCGTTCTCCCGGTGTGAAAATACTGGCGTGCGAGAGTGGCACACTCGCGTACGCGTTAGCTCTCCGACCTGCGGCAGCCAAAACTCCGCAAGCCCTTGGTATTTAATGTGTGCTCGAAAGTCCTAGGCAGCGTTTGACAGTGCACGGTAGCGTTTTAGCCGTGTGCCGGAACGCTGGCAGGCAGTCAATTGTGGAGCTTTTTTTTCAAAGCAGCACGAGGCAACTGGACTGCTGAACAAACAGTGCTACAGGATGTGGTTTGCTCTGCAGGTGACTCTGTTACCTCTGCCGTGTTCCGCTCGTGTTGTCTAGGTAGTACAAGTGACACCGTGTGTATAGCTGCCCGTATAATAACTCAGTGCTAGAACTTCGTACGGCGTGTCGTGATCGTGTCAGTGGCAAAACTTTACAACCAGTGCATGGGGGAACATCTCCGGTACAGCGAGTGCCGTAAGCAGCTGTCCTGCTCGCGGGGGCATACGTTTGGGCAGGAACGCGTATGCGGTGCGTGGAGGTAGTAAACAGAGCACAGCATTTTCAACCCGGGATACGCCACTATCAAACATCTTCTCGTGCTATCAGCCTCCAACCGGATGCATGAGCTTGCTTCCAGCAACTGCAGCAAACAACACTAACAGGTAAGTTACACCGACAGCTGTTGGAACCGTCCGGAATCTGGTTCTACGGAACGCTGCAGCGCTTTAATTGAATTCTGGAGCACCCAGCACAGCTGGGCTCTGGCGTGTTCCGAGCTTGCCATGGAGTCAATGTATTTTATTACATCTCCATCCGCTCACGGCAAATCTCATTTCCGGCAAACAGGCAAAATCATATGAGAGATCGCTAACGGTACGGTTAATGACAGCAGTGGACGCTAAATTAGAGGTGACTTCCTAGTTTACGCTAATGGAATGTATGATTATTTTTTTTCCAAATCGAGCTTCCAACTACGCCGAGGCTACTGCAATTGCATGAAGTCTATTTAATATCCCGCATAAAGACAGGATGCTGCGGAGTGTACTATTATAAATTCTTGTTTTTATAGCTCACAATAGACGGGAGAAAAGCAATCTAATCAGTAAGAATCACTGCAGTTCATCTCGGAAATGGTACGACACAAGAAATAGCATTGGGACGATAAAGTTGCGGCACTACTTCCACTCTGTGCCACAGGGTGCCTGGAGAGCATCCTCAACAGTGGATGCCGGCCACGGACATGGTGTTGCCTCGCGAACCGAATCCGTCCCGTGAATCCTCACGTACACCCGAAAAACTTGTCTAGTGCATTATACATGCAAGGGTGTTGTGTGGAGGAACAACGAGAACACGGAGAACGCGTGAGGCATTTTAAAACAGTTGAATCGTTTGACTCAGCCCCGGAGGAAGCGATATTTTTAGCGTTACTTGATTGCTGTGGCTGTGGCGAGCACTGGCGAGAGTTGTGGTGAGATGTCGGCAAGAGCACGAAGAGCACGAACCAGCCACATCCTGGGGCAGAGGGTTTGAGCAGCTGAACAGATTGACAAAGGCTCCATTTGCTCCAGCGGCAGGATTTTTGGCCACGTGCGTAGAGAGAGAGAGAGAGAGCGCGCGTACACCGAAGGCACGAACTGCTTGGGATATTCGCAGGCACCCGTCTCGGCTCAATGCGGGTTTGTTTTGAAACGGCCTTGCATGCGGTCGGTATATGAAATGATGTTGTTGACATCAGGCACATTGGCAACACACACTACAGCTATGAGAGCCCACACACTCGAACTGGCCGGTTTACTGTCGCGATTCATGCTTTCCCAAATCCGTCCGAGATTCTGCCGTAAATCGATAACTTCTTTTTGGTTTCTTTTTTCTTTGCGACTGCTGCCTGCGAAAGAGAGCAAGCAGTCAGGAGCTTAGCGGGCGTAAATCTGTGTTGAAATGTGTGCAAATCTTCAACCAGCAACAGCAAAAAAAAAATTCCCCCAAATTCCAGCCCCGTGTTAGTTGGATTCTCTCGACAGGCATAATCTCAAGGGTGTACCATATTTTACTCTCCTTTTCGCAGATGCTTCACGGTTCCACGTGCTTGCTGTTTATGATTTTTTTAGCATCGTTTCCTGCTCGTTTATTCAAGAGCATTGTGCTGTGGGCCTATATTCTACCTTCGTTTACTGACAACGGGACGAACTTACTTTTTCTGTGGGCGGTTTTGTACAATAGGGCTAGAATTGTATCAATTTAAAATATTATTCAGAAGTTTGAGGAAGGAAGAGCAACTTCGAGCAATTGTTTTCAGATTCCGTTTGGTGTAACTTCAATTTGGAGAGATATCGACCGAAAATTGATCGAAGAATTCCGAGTGGTTGTATAATTCTGAAAAACGAATATTATATCCTAAAGATAGTTATAGTTCAACTTCATGAACGACGTGGAAATTATTTTTTTTTTGGGATTAACTACACCAGTTGAAGGTTTAGCGATAACTCGAACTATAATATGAAATATTTTACGATCTTGTACTCCGTGCCTTTTACCTCCCCAGTCTCATAAACTCCACTCACGCCAGATGCTGTTGTACGGCGATAAGCGAAATTGGACCGTAAAAAAAGAATTGACTGCACTGTTGGTAATGTTTCACCCAATTTGCCATGGCCATTTACAGCTTGATAGGCGTTTGTTTTGTTAAACTAATCTTTCTAGGTCCTAGCCCTCGAAGGGCTTCTGTGCATGTTTTTTTTTCAACGGCGCTGATAAAGATTAAAATAATTGATTTAGTTTTTTTTTCTTCCTTTTGATAGCCCCGATTTTATGGGGCTTCAAATTTCTGATTCGAAAAGAAAAAATATTTAAACCTTTTTTTAAAAAAGTGGTGTTTGCGATGTACCAATGGCAGTCATCCATCAAACGCCATGTCTGTCTGGATTTTGTTCCCACCATTCTAGACGCCACGAAAAAAATCTAATTAAACTAGAGCGTGAAAATCTAATTAAACCGATATCTTTCGTGGTTGGCCGACAGAATATTTTATCAAAAGCGCAGAGCTAGATATTGGATCATCCTTGGAGATTTAGACCCGAGTTCGTTATGTATTCATTTCATGGTGGACTCTTTTTATTTTGTTAAAATATTCAGCTTCTCTATCTTCTTTCCGCTTTTGTATTGCTGGTGTTCTCGAGTCTTAGTCATACCTAAAAGATAACCTGTAAGACGATGTCTAAGAGAAGATGTGGCTTAAATGTTATAGACTATTTAATACTTTAACCCAATTGAGTTGGTTTGATGCTTTAGTCATTGGATCACTTGAAATTTTTATACTTTGAATTGGCGCCAAATTCTCTTATATCTTCCAATTACCCGCAATAGGATAATACAGGGTTTTAATGGTCAATCGGTTATTATTATTATGAAATTATTATTATTAGCTAAGTTTTAATCTGGCGTTTGATTTTTACTCAAAATATTTATCCCATGATTAAAAGCTCTTTTCTGCGTGGTGTTTAATTTACTTTTTTTTTTTTTAAATCTGTTTTAAATGTACAGCCATAATAATTCTTTATGAAAAATTTAACTTTCAGTCATTCCTATCGACAAATTAAAATATATTGGTCTTAGTTGAACTACGGAGCTTCGGATTTGGCAGGTTTCAAACAAATCAATCCAGGGTACACCAGATTAAAACTTTGCTGTAACGCATTTATTCTTCTGGAGGTCAGAATAATATTGGAAATGATGAATTGTGGGTTTACGGCGCCCGAGAGAAGCTTAACGAAGACAGTAATTTGATAATAGCCGTCTGGCCATTAAAACCCTGTAATACATGTCTATTATGGATTTGAAGAATGTTACACTTTATTCAAACATGCTTCCGTTGCCCGCCATTCAAAGCTGTCAATTTTTATAAATCCCTCAACGTGAAATTCTTTTAGAATACCCAAATTTTAAAACATATTAAAACACACCTTGACATAGGACATGACATGGGTGATCATGGATGAACTTCTAATTACTGCAGACCAAGTAACCGACTCTTTTCCGGGCAAGACGGTTGACAAATTCCTGAGAAAATATTGGTGAAAGTCCTTTGGACACGCTTGCTACGTTCGGTAGGGTACCAGATCACTAAGCACTATTCCAGCAGTAGTCTGATGAAGACGCTAAACAAGGTTTTTGGGCAGATGAGGTCGTTAAAATCGCGTTGAAGAACACCCAAGAGCCCTGCACATCAAAAAGGTTCTATTTGGTGGATGAACCGAAGCCTGTGTCTAACCAAACACCTAACGCTTTGTTACGATCAACACGATTTGTACATGATTTAAGGAATAGAGATAAGCAATTGGTGAGTGGGAGTGGATGAACGAGAGAGTGTAGGTCGAGGTCACATAGAGGAAAAAAAAATTAAGGATATTTTGTAGGATAACATAGCCACTAGGAGATGAAATGTTGCATAGATGTTCAGTGACGACAACAAATAAGGAGCGCCAAATTTTCCATCTAATGCCTTCAGTCCTGGTATAAGCAAAGAATCCTATAAGATAGGAGCACTTGACCTCTCCAAGGAACACGCCAAATTTATGTAATCCTTCGATGTCAATGACTTTCGTTGGAGTCCAAGTGACTGACGCATATTCTATGATTAGACTATAAGACAACACGAAGGACATGTTAGCTTTGGCAATTATAGCATTGACTTTTCGGTCTAGCCTAAGGCTTGACTCAATTACAACACCAAGACACTGTTTCAGATCGAGGAAGAGTTACATCAGGATACGGATACGATTTAGGAAAGGATACGACTGGAAAATTGTTTACGTCAACTGACGACACTTTTACGGAACACCAAAATGTTTAGCAAACAAAGATAATTCTTCAGCTGTTGGCGATGCTGTTTAAATCGTCAGCAGGATAGTCGGGTAATTTGTAAACACAAAAGGTCCTAGAATGCTACCTTGAGGTACTCAAGTAATGTTGGTTTATTCCTGTGAAACACAGTCCCCTATTTTAGCATGAAGAATACGGTTCCTTAGGTACGAGCTAATTCATTGCACGAGTCCTGCGTGAATGCCTAACTTTATCATTTTCTGAACATATAGTTCAACATGTATGCAATCAAATGCTGAGTGAAAATCAGTCTATATAGTGTAGACCAGGGATCTCAGGTCAATAAAAAAGTAGCAGTAGTGGTAGACCGGCCAGAACAAGAACCCACGTTGAAGTGATAACAAGATAGTTTCGCATCCCTTCTTTTAGGTGATTGTGGATAAGAATCTCGAATAGTTTGCTATCTGCACAAAGTATATTTATTCCACGAAAGTTGGGGAGTACAGATTTGTCACCTCACTTACAACAAGATAATGCAACATTTTTAAATTGTGGAGAAATATCAGGAACGAAGTGATTTATTGAAGATGAAAGGAAAGCGAAGTTGCCTAGGAGTCGAAGTAGGATGTGATCACGTTTCGTACAGGACTTCCGTAGAAACTTGCGAGATGGAAGGGAGAGCTTTGTCGTATCGCGCTTTCGCCTACTTCGACTTCAGAGTGTAGTGTCATATATCTCAAAGTGAACCTGAATCGGATTGCAAGATTTTTATTGATTCCCTCAGCTATAGGAGCAATTTTCCAATATTTTATAATGTTTTTCTTCATTTCAAATCAATTTCATCTCGTAGCAGATATGCAGCACAAACAGCTCAACCGCACAATCGTGATAACGACCGGCTTAATCATGTGTGCCGTCTACGTACTGTACACGTTTCACGCCTGCTTGCTGTCCGGGATCAATCGCAGCTTCAAACAGGTGATGACCGATGATGAACTGTAAGATACTCAAAAAATTACTCTACTAATACGTGTTTCAATGTCTTCTATCTTACAATAGACCGCTGCTTTCACGATAGCATCTACAGTGACTGTAACAACTATTTCGCCAACGCCACTCCCGCATGTCCGCATACTCGGTTCCATTGTACGCATCGTGCCGCTAGTAGATGACAATGCGGTTAAGCAGACAGCAACAACGTTACGTCTGCTGTCACCAAACACGACTGACGGCTCGCCAAAGTATCG
Source organism: Anopheles minimus (assembly GCA_000349025.1). Classification (NCBI taxonomy): domain Eukaryota; kingdom Metazoa; phylum Arthropoda; class Insecta; order Diptera; family Culicidae; genus Anopheles; species Anopheles minimus. The sequence continues at coordinate 9,173,198 of KB664054.1, forward strand.
GTTTCTGCGCCAGCAAGGACTACGACCTTCGCGCCATCTACCAGACGCACTCATCATAGGTGTAAAGAAGAGCGGGACTCGTGCGTTGCTAGAGTTTGTGCGACTCCATCCAGACGTACGTGCCGCCGGCTGTGAGGTTCACTTCTTCGACCGGCACTACACGAAGGGTTTGGCCTGGTATCGCCATCACATGCCACCAACAATCGAGGGTCAGATCACGATGGAGAAGACGCCGAGTTACTTCATAACGCGCGAAGCACCACGCCGGGTACGGCACATGAACCCATCCACCAAACTGCTGGTGGTGGTACGTGATCCAGTCACCCGTGCCATCTCCGACTACACGCAGGCGAAGAGCAAGAAGCGCGACATGAAACGCTTCGAGGAGTTGGCCTTCACCAACGGGTCGGCCGGTGGAGTCGTCGACACTAGCTGGGGCCCGGTACGCATCGGTGTCTACGCAAAGTACCTGGAGCGATGGCTCGAGTGCTTCCCGCTGTCACAGCTACTGTTCGTGAGCGGTGAGCGACTGATAGCCGATCCGGCCGTGGAGATCGGCCGGGTGCAGGACTTCCTCGGGCTCAAGCGTGTGGTCAACGAGAAGCATTTCTACTTCAACTCCACGAAGGGATTTCCCTGTCTGCTCAAGTCGGAGGAACGCTCCAGCCCGCACTGTCTCGGCAAGACGAAAGGGCGAAACCATCCACGCATCGACAGTGTCGCCATCGATCGGTTGCGTGAGTTCTATCGGCCGTTCAACCAAAAGTTTTACCATCTCACCGGCATCAACTTCGGCTGGCCGTAGATCCCGTGCCTTTCGAGAGCTTTCCCGCTGCAGCGGACCGTAGCTCCGTCAATTATGGGCGCGAATTCTTCGAGCACACACTGTACAGCACATCCCATTGGTTCCATTTTACTGAGCGTACGGTAACGTCCGGCACCGTCATGTTATTAGCCTCGCTAGCCTGCGAACGGAACGCAAGCTTTAGAGCATTTATATGCGAGATACACATTTAGTATACTCATACACATTAAGTAGGTGTACATAGGAGAGTCGGCAAGGCTGCGACGCATGCTACTGGGAGATCTAACGTCAGCAAACCAAAAATCAAAGCAATCGTAATACCAGTGAACAAGTAACGAATTGGACAAGAAGTAATGCTAATTCCAATAGCATATAAAGAAAAAAAAATCATACAATCAATTAGTTCTTAACATAAGATGTTTCATCTATAAGTTATTGTTTTTGGAAAACATTATCTTTCAATATTATATCTTGCCTTTCTAACATGTATTTCCTTATAACTGATTGCTTTTTAATGTGAAAATTGTAATTTTAACTCAGTTTAACTGCGCATAGTTTGTTTAGAACGAAGGGGAAAAAATGTAGACAAAAGCTTTATTTGCTTTGGTACATAACGGCAAGATTTGTTCGGTTCGCGCCTATGAGTATGCAATCCGCATTACCGTGTGTTGCCCTGTGTCTCTCCCATTGTGTTAGATCATGAGCTTTGGGGAAGTGTACGATTGACAAATGGTACACACTGCGCGCTGAAAATAAAGCAATTTTATTGGTAACCAGCGTATTCCTGACTTTTTTACTTTTTTATTACAAAAAAATTAAATATATTTGCTGTTTTTCGTTGGAGGTGATTCAGGAGACCAAATTAGTATCAATGTACAACGTTCGTTTTTGAGTTGTTCGCACTTTTATACGTCCTCTTGTATTCAATAAAGCTTGAAACTTGATTTTCCCATTTGAACATTTATTGCAAACATAAGCAAACTTCTATGATATCCGTTGTTTTTTCATCCTTCTGTTTAATTTTATGCATTTATCAAGTAGTTTCTTTATGCCTTATCCTAAACTGACAACCGTCGTCAGTTTTATTCTTGTGTCTATCCTTAGGTCCTGACCCTTGTCGCGATATCTTCACAATGATTCCAGATGTTATTTAAAAAAAAAACCCCCGCTGGCCTGCCCTCTTCCTTTTTCTTTTTCTATGGAACTACAACCTCGAGAGGTTTCAGCTTGCTTAGATTCGACCCCCGGCCCTGCAATCGCTTATTACTGTGACACAGTACAGTTTTACAATAAGGTTCTTGAAACGGTCTTCTATTGAGTTTTCCTCATCAACAGTGGAGGATCAATTTTCTCGGAGGCTCCAAACGATATGAATGTGAGAGGCCAATCTCCTACTATCAACTCGAACTCCTGATCGACTATCACCTTCTCTTATCTGTTTTCCGCTCATGATAGTTCTTCACTTCATTGCAGATTGAAGATAATAGAATTGTAAAATTAAGTATTGTGCAATTTACAGCTTCAATGGCAATTTTTGATTTGTGGTATAATTTAAATGACATGGCTATCGTTTTTCTTTAAAATTGTGTTTTAAGCATACAACTGAGAAAGGTCTCCAGCAAGAGTTAGTCTGATTTGAAAAACCTTTTATCGTAAAACTAATGGCGAATACAGCTAGAAATTACCAACCATCCCAACTGCGAACAAATTAACTATTTCTTTGTGCTGTGTTTCTTGGGTTTATTCTTTTAACCGAAACTACAACGTGTATATTAGATGATGGTTACTGCGGACGCGTCCTGTGATAATGATACCAGGAAAGGAATTAAATCCCTCCAACTTCGTTCCTTTATATGAATTGTAATGTGGATGTAGAGCAGACGAAAGGTCCGACAACTGCTCTATTTAGTCCATGATACTTTCGGTATATCGAAATGTTCCGTCAGACTGTCGAGATGCATGTTGAACAATTCCACACGTTGCTTATGAGTCATCTGTGCCTTCTCCACGATGCGCTTGTTTTGCTAAAATGATTTTAGAAATAAAAAAGATATTTATTTGCAGGAACTTACTATTTTCAATTTCTTGAAACTTTAAACTAAAAATAAATCTAATAAAATATATGAAGAAAGGTAGCTCCCAAACTTGTGATCACTCAGTAAGTGGCTAAGATTTCTAATCACGAAAAAGATCAAATTGAGTGTGATTTCTTGGTGTAACAATGCATCAAAGCAAAGCATCGGTGTAGATGTTGGAGTGACAATCGACAATAAAAAGATATGCCAACAAAGTGAGACGTTAATCGGCTTAGGAATGGCTGAAATATATAGCGTACATAAAAAATAACTTATAGTTTCTTTACTTTGACTTGTTAAGACAACATTATTTGTAGTTGATTCTACGAAGGCTTCTTATTGTAGCCATATCGTCTTGTGTAAATAGTTTGTTTTTGTAAGGAATTAAGCTATTATTTTGAAGGTACTAGCGTTCATGTTCTAGTTATGAAGCAAGAATTTGATGAAGAGCTACCAAAAGTTCGGCAACACGTAGGTTTATGTCTGAAACATAAGTTGATTTTGTTTTGTCCTCAAATATTCATTATTTGACAAATTGTTGCAAATTTCAGTAACATCAAATAAATATGTTACAAACAAAACCGTCTATTTCGATCCTTCACAGGAGTATCCATTTCATAATTTCTCGTGATCATTAAAACTCCAATCTTTCTCTATTTTGTTGTGCCTATCAATCCTAAGTATCGATTGGAATTAGACACCAATTGGATAATTGTAAATTTACATCTTAAAAAAGGACTAAAAAAGAAAGGTTCTCTTTCATGGTTTGTTGAAGAAACTACCTCCCAAACAATTAGATTTGTATCCTAGATTATGTTAGCATAAACAAGACAGTCTAGCCGTTCGGCATGATTAGGAAAAGAGCCAAACGTTCGTTACGTTAAACATATAAAGAAGTCGAAGGACGCAGTCATAGCTACCCGAACATCGAAAGCAAATTACAGAACATACCATCTTTTCCTGCATCTTTTTAAATGATTCCTCCGCTTTCGTCAGCGTGCGTCCTTCGGTCTTGCTGGTCTGGGCCTGTTGCTTGCGGTCGTCACTCTTTCCAGGATCTTCCAGTACGGCACGAATTACTTTCTCCTTTTCTTTTTTCTTATCCTTTTTCTTGTGCTTTTTCTTCGTATCCGAGTCATTCTTTAGCTTCAGCTTGCTTTTGCTTACATGCTGATACTCGTCAGACATTGCTAATGGAATGCGAAGAAAACCACGGCTAAAATGAATAAAACAAAACAATTTCAGTGGGATGTACTTTACGCACCATCTTCACAAATATGGCACTTTAAAAACAGGTACGATTACTATAGTTAATTAGGGTTTCACCTTTTTATAAGCTAATTTCTGTTCACGATCCAATTACTTGAGTACGAAGCACAAACAATGTTTTGTTTTGATTCGGTTTTTGCTTCTGTCATTAGCTCTGTACAAGATGTATACAAACCATCGTAGCGCATTTTTACGGCTGTAGAAACAATTGTTAGTTTTTTTTTTAATGATTTTCAGGTAGCTCCACATGAAAAAAAAATCATATTTCCGTTCTCGTTAAAATAAAAAAAATCTTTTTATGCTGGAATAACGATTTACCACTGCAAACACGATTATTTTTTCGGTATTCGAATCACCCTGTGGTTCAAACCAAGGTCAAGCAAAATGTTTTGACAGCTCTGACAAAAAAAAACGCACGTACACAAAAACATTTATGAACCGAATTTCTAACCGTCCAACTGTTTGGTGTTTTTATCAATTCAACGAAATTGGTGAATTGTCTTTACTTCTCCTCAATAGAATGCAGAATCCAGTAAGTAAAACAAACTTTGTGACAAATGTAACAAAAAGCAGCTATCAATGAATGCTTAAATGTCTGTCTTGTTGTAGTTTTTGCGAGATTCTTTGCGACCATTCCTGTGCCAAACAAACTTGCGGCAAGATTCTTGTTGTGAGATATTTTTAAGCATTTACCTTCTGTAATGATGTATCTTTGTATTTTGATCGATATGATTGATGTTAGTTTTATCTAGTGCTTCCTACTTCCAAATTGATTTCGTTGGTTGCCCTTCTCAGAAGAGAAGCCTGCTATGAGTTTGATAGTGATAAACCCAGAAAGTTTCGCAAACTTTTAATTTGATTGTTGCGGAAAAGTCCGTATTGCTATATTCTTACAAAACCTTTTATTGGTTGTGATGGTGCGTTGCGTACAACTTATTTTTGCTTGGAATCATCTGTAACTTCTTCAATCGTTGCCGTTGAAGGTTTGGGCGTATTCAGCTTGTAAATGCTGTAGTTGAGCACGCTTGCAAACGCACACCAGGCAAAGTATGGAATGAAAAGGCACCCAGCGAGCTTGTTAATGTCGTAGAAAGCAATTCCGGTCGCTGCTACCGATGCAGTCAGTGCTACAATCTCTACAGCACTCTAAAATAGAAACAGAAGGAAGTTGAATTTCACTCTCTAAAGTAAAACGACATTGAGGGGAAAGTGTGTTTACCCATTTCAGTTGATGCATTCCGAAAAAGATCGGAGTCCATGCCCAGTTGAGTGCTAGCTGGGTGCCATAAAGTATCAACGGAACTCGAGCCGGTCCACTAAAGCCACCGCCCGTCTTCCAAACCAGATAGGATGCGTAGCCCATACCGCTGTAGAGTGTTGTCCATACCGGAGCAAACAGCCAGTTCGGTGGTCGGAATGCTGGAAACTTGAGGTGATTGTACCAGTCGGTAATCTGCATACGGGTTAATTTCCCATTCACGAATCCACCCAGCTGGGGCAGAATGACTGCCCCGACGATCTTCGCTATTTCGCCTTTGTTCTCCATAGTTCTATCGGTGTTTCCGATCAAGCGATGCCAGCTAACTGTTGGTTTTTTCACAACCAGAGTGCACGTAACTTCCCGAAGAACACTGTCAGCCGATAACGCAAGATAATATGAAGATAAACCAAAGTAAATAACGAATGCACTCCCGGAACGTCCGGTCTACCTGTAGCATGTACGCTTGACGATTATGACTTGCCTATTTCACAACTTTGCACACTCATGCTAGCCCTCGGTAATGTCACGAATTTCGGCAGTTTGCTATGATGACGATGTTGTTTTTATTGCGTTTATAGTACTTTGTTGTGTATCGGTATGCTAGTGTGGGTGCAGCTGTACGCACGCCAGATGTGCCTAATTTGGGAGGGAGCAAGAAAAAACGAGAATGAATGGCCATACAAACGAGAAACTTAACAACAATCACCCTGTGGCTGCCACATTGCATGCAACTTACCTCGCGAAGAAATTAAATTAACAGAGGATTGTACGCATCAGATCTTTATGAAGTTATGGAATCATTCCTAATGTTAATTAGGTTCTAATTGACCTTTTTACAATATTCATAATTGATGTTTTAAAGATGATAATATTCTTCTTGCTGACATGATCAGATCACCAATTCTTTACCAAAACGGACCATCACCTTCTAGTGAAATCCGGGGTCGTAATGTCGACATGTTTGCCGTCTAACGATGGCAGCATAGAGGGGGCTTGAATCCGGGTCAACTTGTGGTCAACTCAAGACTACTGCTTTGTATTGGATATGGTTCATGAATCCCTGCAAGTTTTTTTGTTCTGTTGTTGGTAGATGACTCATTCCAGTAAAGAAAGGTTGCATCCTCTTGAAAATGCGTAGATGTAGGTGAACGTAAGCTCTACTTTCTCCCAACCTGGATCTGAATGTGTTGCCTCATAAGAACGCATATCAACTCAAGCGTGACCTCTCTGCTTAGCATAGACAACCACGGGATCACTACGGTCTACAGGTTAGTGATAGCATGCTGGTGTTTGGTCCCCTTATCATATTGGACAAGCAAGCAACAAACCAAACTAGCGATGTGGAGAATAATCAAGTTGGCGACGTGGATACTTCAAGTTGCATCAAGTAGATTATGGAATTCGCAAAGGTCAGTTTGAAACCGGAATCACGTAGCAAGAAGAAGGGCTTACGTGATGTCGACAAATGAGGATATAGTAGTGCAGGCGCAGATTACGAAGATTAACAGGTTACCATGAGCATCCTCTAGCACAGCCGAAAGTATTGCCAAGAGAGGTGGCCATAGTTGAGGAAATGGTGCCTGCCTTTACTTTTTACTTGTCGGATATTTTGCCAATTGAACAACAAACATTGTTTACGAACTTGGTAGTTTGTAAATCATAAGAATAATATAATATATTCAAAATCGTAGATAATGTTTATTAAATTCCTTTATTATGTTTTAACGTAAGTTCTGTATAGTACGAATTAATACTTGTTCCATGCATAAAGGTTAGACCAGAGTTTCGGACTGTATACAAACTGCGAAATCTTCGATTCCACATAATCGAGAAATATATTTCACGAGTGACGGCAATCAACATGAATGGTAAGTCCGTACAATAATATGAGCAGTATATACACAAAATGTAGCAATTCCAATGTTATCTGCTGAAGCACCTATATTATGCGGCATTAAGTCCCCCCACCCAAACACACACACACACACACCGGCCAACCAATGCAAACTTCGTCGATAGAGAAGTACGTTTAATTCTGTGCGTCCAGCGAAAGGAATGGGTTCTTTTCCTCGACAAAGTGAAACGCTTCGCGGATGCGCGGTGTAAGCAGGAGCTGTAGAAACTCTGACTGCTCGTTCGGCAAAAGCTTTATCAACTCAATAGAAGCGACGATAAGCTGTCTTAAGGCAGATGTTTTATGCGATACGTCCTTTTGAATGCTGAGTGCACGCTGCTGTTCAATCTCCGGCGGTATTGATTGTTTCTGCCGCTCATTGTCCGATGTGGTCGTTGCGGGTTGACTGTCGCTTTTGGGTGCATTTTTCAACGCCTGCGGCTGTTCAGCTAGTTCGGGCTGTTGTGGAGTCGCGGGCTCAAACTCTTTCGGCTGCTCTTGCGCTGGTTGTCCGTTTGCGTTGGGCAAGTAGCAAGGGTGATGCGGATGGGATAATGTTCTCGGATCTCTTCTGGCTGGAATGCCTACGATTTCTCCTTCGTAACCAGTCTTCCTGACACCGTCGTTGGTTTGTTTCAATCCCGTCTGCTGTCCGCAGTGTTCTTCGCTGGATTGGTCCGCATAGTACACGATGCCCGGTTCGTTGCAATCACGATTCTCGCCGAACTGATTATCCGATTCTTCACAAACTTCCGAATATTTGTGTGACTTGCGCGTGAAGTTGCACTCCCGATCACTCTCCAGGTGTTGTATAAAGTGATCCGCGATCATCTCCCATAGATCCCGCAGTGCAAACAGATAGTGAATACATTTCTCGTCACCCTTGGATGGATGCAATCCGGACGAGTACTGATCGCAGCACGAACTGAGCAGATACCGAACGTCCTCAGCTGTGAGGTTATGTATGCGCACGTTGTTGAGATACATGTCCACCAGCGCCATGTAGTGAATAATCCAGGACGAGTTCATCTGTTTGTACAGATTGGCTGCATAGTCAATGCCGGACACTTTTTGTATCAGGAACTTCAAGCCGGGCCGTGTATCGAACTCTACTGCAGCTATCAGGAACTGGCGCAACGCGCGCAACAGTATCTCTTTGCTGTTCTGCCCGAGGTAGAACAGCGTTTTCGATCCACCGGAAGTACTTTGTGGAGTTGTAGCTGTACCCCCGGAGGCAGTCTCTGCGCCGCTGGTGTAGAAACAGGTGTTGAGCTCACTCGGTACATTAGATAGACCGCTCAGTAAAATATTTGCGATCAGCTGTAACAACATCTGGCTGGCAAGCATACCGACAATCAGATTGCGATATGGAATACGTATTATGTAGCAATCCACTGCTAATCCGTACGACGAAGATATTCCGGTCGTATGCGTAGAATTACCGGCAGATGTGGTCGTTACTGATGGTGCCAAGCCTCCATTGCACTGCAGTGGGTACAGCAAAAACGAATAGGATCTATCTTCCTGTGATACTGCTAGATTTCGCCCACCAAGCGCATCTCGCTGAGTGTCCATTAGGAACACCTGCTGCGCCAAGGAATGGATCCGCTGCAGTTCTTCGGGTGTACTGTCCCTCCGGGCCGCGACCTTCACATTCGCACAATCTCCGTAGAAACTGTTCGAGTTACGATTGAACGCAAATATTAGCTGCTTAAGGGGTGCCATCGATACCGTGCTTGCACGATGGATGGCGGATGCGATGATCACCCACTGATCCTCATCAAACATGTAGCCAGCGGAGAAGATGATGTGTTTCATGCAGGAGACACCGACCCGTGCGATGGTTTCCTGCGACTGGGCGGAACATTCGATCAGCACCAGCAGCAGCTGTTTGAGCGCTAATATAGCTGAGCTAGAAAGACGGGCTGAAGCAAATCCCTTGCCAGATGATTGATCATCATCGTGCGATTTGCTTTGCCGCTGATACTTTCCATCGTTCGATCCTCGCAAGTTTGACCTAGTCGTAGATGGGGGCGATGTGTTCAGCGTGCTGTGACCCAGCAACGACTCGCTTCCAATCACCACCCGATCACCCAACGTTTCCAGTGACTGTGATTTGGCAAGAAAGTCTACCACCAGATCGGTAGTCATGCAGCAGCAGTGCTTAAAGTTCTTCTCGATCAATACCCAGTTCTTCTGTGCCTTGTTCACGTACCGCAACCAGTCCTGTATCATCGGTATCAGCAGGTGATTGATGCAATAGAAACCAAACTCCACACCCGGGCTGATCATGAGTGCTTTGAAGAGTTTAAAGATGGACTGCAGTATCGGCGATTGGTGCGCTATTGGACATACGATCAGCGAGTTGGTGAGACCATCCAACAGCAGAAACCATACCTTCAGCACACCGCTTGGTCGGTCCAGTTCGTCGATTTTCCGTATGGATTCCTTGTCGATGTGCAGCGAGCGATAGCTGATCATGCACTGTTCGTTTGTGTTTTGCAGATAGTCCTGCCCGAAGAACGTAAAGTTTTCCATCGAGTTCGGTATGTTGGCGTCTATTATGTGCGTGTAGGTAATGCCCTTGATTTTGTACGTAGAGTGCAAGTTGGGACACTGCGGCATGTTGTACATAAAGTCTAGTATGGAGGCACACCGCTCAAGAAATTTGAGCGCATCGTACAGAAAGTCGCCTGAGCGCATCGTGAGCGATATGTCTTCCGGGCCCGTCGTCGGATACTGGCCATGATCGGTTGCCGACGGACCGCTGCCAGATATCTCCAGATACGACAGCAGACAGAGTATGCAATCAAGTCCAGCATTGGCAAACACCAGCATATTGTCCGTTTCGAGAAATACCCGAAAGATGTCGATTATATTGGACAGATGTACCGGCCGGTTGCGGGCCGTTCGTAGCGTACCGAACAGAGGTCTCCAGCCGGAACGTATCTCAGTGCGATGGGCTTCAACAATCTCGTAAAGACATGCCACGATTTGATCCTGCACGTCAATGTCACACGTGTCCATGCTAAGCAAGTTTTCAAACGGTTTAAGCAACGCCTCATTAAAGTGAAAGTGTGGCAGCTCCGTCTGCTCTACCAGCAGCGCCGTAATGATATCGTGTATATACTCAATCGCACGCTTCGAGATACTGCGATCCTTGTGGCATGCGGCCTGTGATAGAAAATAGAGAACTCAAACTCAGTACATAAACGTCACGACCACCTAAACAACACTTACATCCATCAGGTGTGGTCCAGTAATTGCCCAAACTTTGAGCACGTGCAACAGGGGGCGAGGACCTCGGAATACCTTCAACGTTACATCCCCAACTCGGTGCAGTAGTAACGACAGTGGCAAGGAGTCATTCTTGATCTTCCATGGTCGTCCAAGCCACCAAGACTTTTTGCCCTTCTTGAGCGACGTGCTGCGATAAAGCTGCTCTCTTGATGCGCGACATAAACTCCTAAGGAACTGCTGGAGTGCGGGCAGACTGAGTCGCTCAGCAGCTTCCGAAAATAGTACATCGGCTTGGTGCGACAGTGCGCACAACATCTTGGCGGTGTCTGTCTGCGTTAGATTCACCGCATCATTGCCCGAGTACGCCTTCAGTATAGTTATAACATTAATATTGGCGTTCGTGTTCGGTGCTTGCAGAAAACTGTACACGTCGACACTGTGAAGAATAAAACGCCATAAAGTATACATTAAATTGTTAAGCCCCCAAGGCAGACAAGTAAACAATATAAACAAATTAAAGGATCTATACCTACCATGTTTCATCCTCATCAACAGAGTACAGTGAGAGATGTTGCCTGTCCGACTGTGCATCATTCTTGCCGAACTGCTGATCCGAAGCGTCTTTACATTGTCCAACACCGGACGCATTGCCAACGTTCGTGGTATTGTTTTGTGAACTGAACAGATCGTGCTCGAGCTGTGTTACATGTCGGCAAACGGAAAACACCGGCAACCAGCAATCAGCACTGTGGGAACCCAACTCGAGACCTCCCGATAATACTACATCCATCGAGAGTGCATGGCTGGCTGGAATTTTAGGGCCCGCATTCTGACACACGTTCGATGCGATTAGATTGATGATCTTCCCGGCCAGGTGCTGTAGGCTGAGGGCATTGCTAAGCGTCGCTGCCGCGTGGAGTCCGTCCAGACTCAGCGCATATAGCGTTTCTCCCGAACCACGGGTTTCCTTGCGTACCCGAAGAGTCTTTTTGGATAGCTTTACTAACCGGGCCGTAGGTGAGCCATCAACCTCACCCAATCCAGCTGTCAATACCGCCACCATCGAGTCCCAGCAACAGGTTAGCAGACGACGAGCGATCTTACGTGCGGCCCGTTGTTTGACTGTCTGCTCGCTGTGTATACGTACGACCGATTGGAGTCGCTGCCAGTCGGAAAGCATCTGTGTTGGGCCGGTACCACCCGCATCGTGCAACATATCGAGCAAAGCGCAATGACTCCCTGTCTGATCGCCGACGCGTAGTGTAATGCTTAACGCCTGCAATGGGTTTGCCGCCAGAATGCATTGGTAGAGTTCCCGAAGCCACGCAGCCGACAAATACACGAGAATTCCAGAATTCTGCACCGAAGTTACAAACTGCTGCTCGGTGAGTGGAATTGTGGCCGGTTTCTGGCCGTCACCGCATCCACCACCACCATCATCGTCATAGTGACCTCCACTGACAAGTTGCAGTGCCAGCAGGAGTGCGGAATAGGTGGCCAGATAGATGCCATCTGCGTTGAGCGCCGTGAGAGCGCTGTAATCGCCATCGCCGCGCGTAGCACTATTACGTTGGCAGACACGTGAGGCAAACTCCTGCACCGCTTCATCAATCTCGATAGAAGTCTTGAGTCGCAACAGAGATGGTACCAGCTCACCTGCGAGTACGGCGGCAAAATCCCTAGCGTGTTGTCTATCACAATCGCCATCGGAACGACCACTCGATCCAGAGTCGTCGATGTGTGCCCACAGCCAATTGCCTTGGCTCGTTTTCGACGATACGTCATCACCGGAGGAATGCGTTTCGTCCTCTGGACCCTCGGTATCACCGGAGCCCACCGAACCCAACTCTGGATCTATAGCGCCTTGCTCTAATGGACCATCTGCATCTGATTCGGATGACGATTCGAACCCACTCTGTCGCAGTTCGGCTACTGCGTCCCGATACGGTGGTGGTAGTCGAGTCATCGACTGATACGTGAGTGGACCGGTATAGTCTGCATCTGACAGTACCGCATAACGTTCGTTCACTGCTTCGGCGATCCGATCCCCGATTAATGATTCATCGAAATTACCAGATGAGAGCACCTGCAGACTCTCCAGCAGGGCTACCACACACTCCACACTCGAGCTAAGTGCACCGTACACAGAGGCACTGCCATGGTGCCAAGCTGCGGCACATTCCTCCATTGCGTCGATTAACCTAATTGCTCAGATGGAAAGATAATTATAGTCCAAACATTGGAGACAGAAGGGTGAGAAACAATTAGAAAACAATTCATGAAGATATCTCGAAGGTGTTACGTACAGTCGGAACAGCGCCATATCATCGCTACTGCTTTGGGTCTTGTCCGGATAGAGAATAATGGCGAGATCAATCAGCCGTTCCGGGGATTTAAAGATCTCTCGCGCATAGCGCAACGGCTCCGCCCTATTACTTGGTACCGGTAGCAAAAGCATCCGGTGAAACAATGCTTCCAGCATTGGCCGAAGACTACCTTGCGCACCCGCTATCCTTAATAGCTGAATGCTTGTTAAGTAGATACATCGTGCCTGCGGACCATCCAAACCAGGCCGCGTGAAGAATCCTCGATTCTCGCTTTCGATCAGATGTATTGCATCTCTGTAATTAGTACATCGAATTGTTAGACAGCTGAAGCATGTCAGGTGTTGGTGAGGAATCCCTACCGGTAGGTGAACTTCTTATCCTTGTTCACACGTCCAGGTGATCCCATGGTGGCGGCCAAAGTTGGGCAGAATTTTTGCCACAGAAACGCGGTAAAGTGTGGATTAGCATGCACGTCCGACGGCAGTGACACAACCAGTGTCAGTATACACTCCATGAGATATAGCGAACTGTTAGCTGCACTGTCACTAGCCTTGGTGTTACCGCTCGCCGGTTCCACCAGTCTGCTGCACAGCCACTGCATCACCGGTATAACCTCGTTGTATACAGCCGCCGCCATTCCGAGACTTATGATTCCCGTCGGATCGAGACGCACGATCTCCTCCGCCTCATCCTTCAGGAACGCACAGAAGGTACGCAAACATTGGCTACCGGCCGCCAAAGAAGCTGCCTTAACTGCTCTCGAACCATTCTCCCAACATTCTCCACACTTGGACAACATTTCAATTAGTAGACGACCATTCAGAGTGCAGGTCTGCGAGCAAGCCATCGCGAGGATCAACCGCAGCACATTCACCACCGTATCTTCGTTCGCAATAGTGGAGAGACTGGATGTAGCCCGAAGCAACTGTGCCGGTAACCACAGTGAGTCATCTTCCGGTTCCAGCCCTATGAAAAACCGCTCGTCACGGATGATTCGCTACAATATGGTAGATGGTTATATGAGGAAGCGGACGTTGGGCAGCAGGTGTGGCACACTTACATGTAAACCATTCAGTCCGTAGGTAATAAATTTGGGCCGTTTCGTCTCCAACGCCATTTGCAGGGCCGTAAAGCATACCGAGCGCAACTCGTAGGATGGGTCCCGGTGCATACCATGCTGGCGGGATAGCTTCTCTGCGAATGCACCGAAGGGTGTAGTGAGCATGTGAGCAGTGTTTGTGCTACTGCCGACCAAATATCGATTGTATCGTGCTGCAGTGCAGCGCGTGACGCCATAGACGTACCAGTTGGAAGGCTAGCGCATTAATACCTACCGTGTGCGATTTGTGCGGCTTGTTTAAGATTTTGCAGCTTACTCCCTATCGCTTCCTTCACTATCGACATCAGCAGTTCTTCCATCGCGTGTGCTATCAAATTTTCACCCCACCCCTTTCAAGACAATGTAACATACGTTACACGCAAATTTGGCTTCTAGCTAACACACCCCCAGCAGGATATCATTTACACATTGAAACAGGCGCTGATCTATTGCACTAATCTATTGATGATGGCTATCTAACGATAAATAAATTGTTGGCGAAGAAAAACATCACGTTTAGAAAAAAGATATATGTGTGCACAAGATATTGAATCTTCGACTATATTAAACCTATGTTACCTCTGGCTGATGTAGGAATTATGCAGTTCTCAGCTCAGTCTGTTGAATGATGTATGTTTGATATTGAATTGATGCTCTTGGGCCGTCTCAATTCCTTCTTTGATACATGAATATGTTAACACAGACACTCAGTAATTCTACCATACTTTTAACCACACTCGAATGTTCACCACCACATCATATGTGATGTCCAAACCTTGAATATATCAGATCTCAGAACAACGGTGAAACTAGATAACAATATTGTACACATATTTTACTGCCGTTTCTGAGGATACCTTCTGTAACTTCCTGCTTCATGCGCTCATTCGTTTACGAAAGAACGCGGAAAAAACTTTAACTTCCTTTCAGATTACGCGCACATAAACTAAAAGATGTAAACTGTCTCTGTTTCGATTTTTTGCTTACCGCTCGCAAGGCGCATGCCTGTAACGAGATGCAATGTAAAATCGATTAATTTTCTGACAACGAACATATTGCTACCGGTGTAGGGTTTGTTGGAAATTCACGTAGAAGGGAAAGTACTGCAAAACATTTGCAAAACGTTAGAGTTACAGTAGATCATTTTTTGTTTTTATGTGTGTTCTGTCGGTGTGCTGAGAAATTATAGTTTGATTTTTTTGTCAATACATGGAAGCTATTGGCGATAAAAATTGAAAGTTAAAAAAAATATTATACCACCTGCAAAAAAGGCCTTAGCTAATAGAATTGTAACACAAAGATTTTTTTATATCTATTCGTTTTATTATATCTACAAGGTTAATATCAGCACATAACACAACAGAAGAAAACAATTTTCATGGGGTTAACATATTTTTAATTATTTTTTACCCTTTTTTTCATATTTGTGATTATTCAAATCAGATCTACAGAAGATCTTCTCTGGTTTCTCTATTGTTGTATATCTACTTAGATAATTTTGAAAAGGGTTACAGTTTTAATCGAGATTTGAACCCGAACAAGGCATGTAGTCGAGTCAGCTCAATTTGACCGGTTGTGGGATATCAGACTAGAAAAATACTCGGAAAGCACATAGCGCTGTCCAACACCCAACATTGAACATGGCAAAACCAAAGGAACCAATTTACGAGTTATTCAAAAAAACTTAAAAACTTAAAATCTATTCACATTAATACTTTTACCGAAGCCACTCAACCATTTGATCCAATTTTGAACAATTACCTTTTAAATTCACAACTACAGTTTTTTTTAATTAATGACAATTTCCATTTGTTAAATCCTTGAAATATGCTTGTCTTCACACAAAATATTAAAAATTTACAAGAATTGACACCAAACAGACATGAGGGTTAATTATGAGTTTGACGCCTCTGCTCTATAATCACCTTGACCAGCTGTCAATCTTCATGTTTGGCAGCGACCGAACTGCAGCATTGTTTATTCTGTTTATTTTGATCGAAAAAGCTTACAGGATCCGGTCGCTTGTTCAATGATAAGGACTGTTAATATAAAAAATTACCATTTTCCTAGTGTTTTCCTTGTTTCCTAGGAAAAATGAAGTGAGAGTGAAGGTTCACGTACGTTAAATACCATTCTTCGATGGAAGTTTCTATTTTTTATTCATGAGGAACGGCCAGGCCTTATTGCTTTAAAATAGAACTTATACCTAAACTTCATCTAGATCGTAATTCACATTGGTTTGGAGATATTTCCTTCTCCAAGCCGTGAAAGGGCACCTTGTCCCAGGTGTACTCGATTATTCTTGGATGGAAGTAATGATGCGACAAGATGAAAACGTACGGCTGTGTTGATACAACAGTGTGGTTAAACATTTCGTAATTGATAATCATCTCATCTTTTCGTATAATTTTAGCAAGCACAACTAAACACGGATATGCACCTGAAGCCGAAACCTCAACGAAAGTGTTTTACCCGTAAGAAACGACAAACGAGCGACGAGCAACGTTTATCGGCGCATCCCTTCTCGAACGGAGCAACACAGCCTACCGAGGCAAAGAGAGAACGATTATCTTGATTGTGTGAATATCCTTCGACCACAGCAGTCTATAAAATGGCTAGCTCAACGAATACGGAAAATACGCGTATTGCTATGGAGAACTTGGAATCGTTTCTTTCGAAGTTTGCCTCTCATTCGCCAGCGTTGTTAGACGATATACATTCAGCTGGAACGATCATGAAGCAGACGAATATGAGCAACTTGAATTCCTTGAGGCAAGACAACCAACCGTCAAATTATACACAGGCACGTAATACAGTTTTCTTCCGTTTCTTTCTAAACAGCTCCTCGGCTACATGTGATCTTCCGTCCAATATTGCGGTTGAGCTACGACTAGCAGCCGAAGCAGCAGATGGCAAGCAATTTTTCACCTGCTGCCAGAAAATGTAAGCCTGCCTTCAAGCTATTTTGTTGGAAGACTTTGATTAATTGTATATTTATTTTTAGCAAAACCGCATCGTATATTCTTCAAATGTTAATGGCAGAAGCAAAAAGTACCCGTCGAAAAATCGATTCTTTATCGGTGCTCAATACACCAGCGCGGGAAGAACTCTTACCGCTGCAGAAGCATTGTATATATCTAGAGGAAGCACTTAGCTTACTATACGCTTTAAATCTGGACCTACACGAAGTACAACTGACTGCCAATGCACTCTACGTTCATGGGCTAAAGGACGACACACCACGGCTGCAGGAAATGGATAAACTAAAGGACGCAATTGCACGTTTGGTATCAATTGTATCAACGAAGCATTTCAAGTCCACCTTCACCACAGTAATAGCGCAATAAGTCAAATCTTTCTACTTCTATGGCACTTCAACCTCGAGAGGTTTTGGGCCTGCCATTTCTGGTTCCCGTGACTTGAGTTTACCCGGAACAGGATAGTCAGTCCTGCCGTATGAAGTCAAATGTTTACTGTGGGGTTAAACTGTAAAGGTATGTAACATTTTATACAAACAAATAATGCGTTCATTATATAAAAAATGAATGCTGTGACGATTATAAGCAATAAATGCAGGAAGTAGTGCTTCACAATTATCAATTTAAAACTATTTCACTTCCTTTAATTTTCTAAACGTAAAGAATAAGGTTTTGTTTTCTTGAAAAATGGATACGGCGTATTATTACCCCTGATTAATGTGTGTTTTGTGAATCAATATCCGTAAGCCGTCATTCTTAACTCCATAGAACTACCTTGTGATGCTCAGTGTACAACTTTAGACGAATTCGTTTTAACTCGTTTCAAGCTCATACACATATGGCGAATAATGTTTGAGGATAAACACACCTCCAGAAGAAAGGCTGAGTCCACGTAATAGGAAACATACGATGTACGACTGAACAAGCTTATCTATCTTATTCTATCTTCTATAAATTATCCTAGGTCAGTGGTCTGCAAAGTGTAACTCGTAAATACTTCGGGCCCATTCGAAGCTTACCTTACTCCAATTGTATTTAATTTTGAACAATATTACTGATTCATAAGAAAAGTGGAGTAGATTCTTTGGATCTTAAATATTTTTAAACATTCCTCTAGAAATGCTAAAATGTGTAACCCCTATATCACAAGAAATTTTAAGTTTAGAACGTAAGCTCCAAAACGACTGCTAAACAAATTACAGTCAATAGCATTAGACTTTTCAAATTCTGTACTCTGCATCCTTATAATAGTTTTTATTTATCGCTTTGTTCCGTGGAGTTTGTCGACCACTGTCTTCAGGATTTCCTGCATTCCAAGAGCAATTATTAATGCCCTAACCTATCCTCTATACAGTTAATTTCAGAAATGTTAATTACTCTTTATGTCCTATTCATTATTTCATTATGTTATGTTGATTCTTTGTGGATTTCAGGAAAGAGGTATTGTTTTCCTAACGTAACCTCTCTGAACTGTGAAGTTAAGTTAAAATTATTCCAATTTACGTATCAAACATCTAGCGCTCCGGTACTCTCTTGCTTACGACTATTACTGTCTCTCTCATGTCGGAAGCTTCCGTATCCTTTTGTAAGCTGAAAAGGACGAAAGCTTTGGAGGGCGCTCTCGAAAATGTACTATTTCTCCCAGTAGAACAAAGTGAGTAAAGTCCTTTTTACTGGGAAAACACATTGCGGAATGTATGGCCCAGTTCATTCACTTAGGTTCTAACCACACGCTGGAAATTTCATACTCACTTTCTTCCTTTTTTTTTGCCTCACTCTCCCGCTTCCGCTCACACTCTCACACATAGCGCGGTATTGGAATATTTCTCCCTAGGCTTGGAAAAGCATAAAATCGCTCGATGGCGCTTTCAGTACACTTGCATTCGTAGTTCAAAGTGAACGTGTGTATAACTTTTCCGCTTTGAAAGTGCTTTTTTTACCGGACGGACCAACGGAGTGGTCCCGGACCATCTGCACACGGAACGTGTCCCTGTGGAGTTTCTTTGTGATAGCTGGCAGGTTGCCGTTCTTATTTGCTGGAGTCGATGTAAAGAACCTTTTTCCCTGCAAGACGAGCAACCATCTCAGAAGTGGCAGATAATCCGCCACGAGGAGGATACAAGAAAGCAACGAGAAAAAAAAAGGCTCGTACAAGTGTCTTGTGTACCCAATCACATGATCTGTCTCTTCGAAGCGCCGTGCAACAGTCGCAGAGAAACGGGTAATTGTTTAACTTCTTAGCGCCGTCAGTCACCTATCAAACGTATATGAGCATGAATACCAATCAACCAACCAAATTGGAACGGGAATCGATGTAATGCGTTCCCTTCCCTCCCCCCCCCCTCCACCAGACCTCAGCGTGAGGACACTTCACACCATTCTGCCAATACGATTCCCAGCCATTCTACGGGGGATTGAAGGCGTGACGGTGTAGTGTTATGTAATAATAATCCTAGCATGTTCGTTCGCTCCCACGGTCTTCGGTTGTAATGGGAAGAAAATGGGTGAACCAAATTTAAGAATTTCACAACTGGTGGACGATTTTAATTTATTTTTATTCGGGGGCTTCTTACATCTGTCACTACCGGGAACAGTGGGGGTGAGAGGGGCGGGGGGGGGAAAGAAGGAAGGATGTCGCATGTGTTGTTGCATGATATCTAAACCGATCATCCAGCGTTCGATGTATTGATTTTTCCTTACCTAGCACAAGCACGATAATCCCTCCTTTGTGCCTGATTTGGCCCGTGGAATATATACGGCGAAGGTGATGGTTTTACGTTTCGAACTGGTGTACTTGGGCTTTACAGATTTGAGTTTCGGACGAGCTTGGTTTACTTCTCAATAGCACTCGTGAAAAATGGCTTCGGAATGGCTGATGTACTAGAGCCCAACTTTGTAGATTACTGATAAATCAATGTTATCCAGATCATCGAGTACTTGTGTGTTTGGAAACCCTGCTTGGAGGGTGGATCAAAAATGTAATAGCGAACAGGAATGCCCATGCACGTGTTGGAGAGCTTTCGTCTATATGTCACGTGGTGTCTTGCTGCGTCAACGTCCACAGCATGGTCAGTCGGTGAGAGTTGCTGCAGACGACGCTCAAATGCACGAATAAACAAAACCAAACGGTAATCTGGTCTTTATTGGGAATGTGTCGTCGACAGAGCAAACTACCATTTTTAAAACGCGTGGTCCTCATGTTTCGTGTTTCGTTGTCCATTCTATTTTCTCTTTCTTTTTTGGGTTTCGAATGCGTTTTTTCTCTCTTCTTGTTCTTTTCACTGCTACTTTTCCGTCACAACACCTGGTTGCGTGTACGTCATCTGCACTTCACACACCCTCGCACACTCGCACTGCATCCTGCATCTGCTCACACTCCCCACATGCAGTACCGTAACCGGTGGACGTCCGGGTCTGCCTTGAGTTGGAGCACGTCATGCACGTATAGCCCGCACCTAGCCTAGTCTGTACGAGTTACCACGCCAATATCCGTAAGGCGGAAGTCATCTTGGACACCAGAGCAGCACGCCATCGCAGATATCCACACATACACACATAAACACACACACGCGCGTTTAACCGAGCAGCGAACGGAACAGGACCGGGTGTTGTTTGCAAGCGACGAACCAAAAGCCAAACGGTACGAGGTGTCGTACACCCTACCGCCTATTCTACCCGGCCTGATATCTTCATTCCGTACTCCCGGGCCCGTTTACATTCGCTTCTTGGTCGGTTGTCGGTGAGACAGTGCTGGTGGCACGGTAGTGGTGCCCCGCCAGTGGTGTGGTGGTAATGGCCAACACTGCCCATCTGTTCCGCAGGCAGAGTTCTCGCGATTTGATCCAGCAGGCGACCGTACGCAGCTTGGATGAGCTCGAACTAAGGGTAAGTGTTGAGGAGCAACAAAGAATGTATGAATATATGTGTGATGGTTGTTTGTGTTCCATCTTCACAGGAGCTACGCAGTCGATTGGTACGGGCAGAGAATGGATCTCAAAATGTGGTGTACGGTGCAACGAACCAGGCCTTCATCAGTGACGATGATCCACCGATGGGCCGCATACTGGACATTGGACCATCAACGACCGGTCCCCCCGGCAAGGACACTCGCAAACTCGCCATGCAAGCATCGATCGTGTCCCAGCAGCAGGAGGCAGCGATCGTTGAACGGCCGGAAGATGAGCGTGAAAGTTGGGACAGCAAGTGGACGTTCCTGCTCGCAACCATTGGGTATAGAGACTAGGCAGACACCACATTCCAACACTGAACACACCTTTCTTATATCCATCTCATCCGCAGTTACGCCGTCGGGCTAGGCAACGTTTGGCGGTTCCCGTATCTGGCGCAGAAAAATGGCGGCGGTGCCTTTCTGGTGCCGTACTTCGTAATGCTGCTGCTGCAGGGATTGCCCATCTTCTATCTGGAGCTCGCGATCGGCCAGAGGCTACGCAAGGGTGCGATCGGTGTGTGGCACGAAGTGTCCGCATACCTCGGCGGTATTGGCATCTCGTCCGCATTTGTCAGCTACATAGTAGCGCTGTACTACAACACCATCATCGCCTGGTGTTTGATCTATCTGCTGCACAGCTTCGAAACCCCACTACCGTGGGCCGAATGTCCGAAGCGACTGTTCAAGAACTTTACCTATGACATCGAGCCGGAATGTGTGGTATCCTCACCGACCAAGTACTATTGGTACCGGGAAACGCTTCAGGTTTCGCCGAGTGTTAACGACCCGGTGCAGATCAACTATACGGTTGCGCTGGCACTCATCACCGCATGGTCACTGGTTTACCTGTGCATGGTTCAGGGCATTACCGAGTCGAGCAAGATCGTCTATATAACTGCAATCTTCCCGTACGTCGTACTCATCATATTCTTCTTTCGTGGCATCACGCTCAAGGGTAAGTCTCCCCGGGGAGGGGGAAGATTGGGCTTCACTCTCGTTGTACACTTTCGATTCTTACCTCCACAGGAGCTTCGGACGGCATTGCCCATCTCTTTACGCCACGCTGGGAATCGATTCTGGAGCCGGTCGTTTGGTTGGAGGCCGGTACGCAAATCTTCTTCTCGCTCGGACTCGCGTTTGGTGGGTTGATTGCATTCAGCTCATACAATCCAGCCAACAACAACTGCTACCGGGATGCGCTGGTTGTTTCCATTACAAATTGCTCCACGTCTATGTTTGCGGGTGTGGTTGTATTCTCAGTGATCGGATTCAAGGTAAGACGAACGTTGGTTGAAGGGGTTCAACACCAGTCTGCACTAGTTAACATGCACTTGTACACCGTCTTCCTACAGGCTACTTCCATCTATGACAGCTGCATTGAGGAGCGAACCGAGATGATGCGCCAGAACAAATCGCAGAGTCTGTGGCCCGTGTGCGATCTCCAGAAGGAGTTGGAGAATGTAATATTGCCTAGATGCTCTCCACAATCGTGATTCTCACTATTTCCTATCCATTTGCTTACATCTCCTGGCGACAGAGCGCTTCTGGTACTGGGCTGGCGTTCATCATCTTCACCGAAGCTATCAACCAATTTCCAGCGGCTCAACTGTGGGCAGTTCTGTTCTTCCTCATGCTTTTCACACTCGGCATCGATTCACAGTTTGGCACACTGGAAGGTGTCAGCACATCGCTGATGGACATGAAACTGTTTCCTAACGTTCCTAAGGAAATGATTACCGGGGTAATATAGATATCAGACGAACCGTACATTGTTGCATTAATGTTGGACATTAATCATGGGGTTTTTTTCGCAGGGTTTGTGCATATCGTGCTGTGTCCTATCAATGTGTTTTGCCAACGGGGCCGGCAGCTATATCTTTCAACTGATGGACAGCTTTGCCGGCAGCTACACGTTGCTCATCATTGCATTCTTCGAATGCATCGGTGTCAGCTATATCTATGGACTTAAAAGGTTAGTATTCTAGTTTAGAAAGGTTAGAAAGTTTTTAGCTGTCTTTGCGGGTATACTACTGAGCTTTTCTAACAATTTACAGGTTCGCGGATGACATTGAGTTGATGACAGGTGCACGACCTAATCTGTATTGGATGCTATGCTGGAAGTACATATCTCCCATCGCAATGATTACCATCCTAGTTGCGTCATTTCTGGAACTCGCCTCCGAAGGTAGCAGCTACCCAGGTTGGAATGCCCTCACCGGTAGTACCGATCGGCTCGAGTGGCCCCATTGGTGTATTGTGGTGGCAATTCTGCTGATACTTGTGTCCATTCTGTGGATTCCCGGCGTCGCCATCCTGCGGTAGGTGTACTTTGGAGGCTTTTAAGAATATCGTCCATTGAATTAGATCTTTCTAACTCTTCAAGGCTATGCGGCATTAACGTTATTGAGGATAGTGAGCCGGCTTGGTTCCCGTCGGCCGAGTTGCGCGACGTGCACGGTATCGTACCCCACGAACCTACCGATATTGAGATCTCGCTGTTTTGTATACGCGCCGACGGTTCCGAAGGGCTCTGCTGTCCCACATATGGACCCCGGGAGCAGCCACTCGACGAGGAGGAGTAAATGTTAAGTTTTGGTTGTGTGGACGTCTCTGCAAGGTTGTTTGTAAAAAAAAGGAACGTAGCCCAGCGTTATTATCCTCCCCGACAATAGCGTTACAGATCAGTGTACTAGCAAACTACAAACGTTACAGGTCCGAGGATCCCCGTTTCTCAGTCCATCGTTTAGTTGACAACAGGAGCACGCAAAAGAGAGGAAAAAAAACGAAGACACGACTTCACCCACGTCCACAGAGGAATAGAAAGACAAGATCCAAATTATACATACAGCATAACCTAGTTACAGCTACTCATAGCTTTAATGGTTCGACAGTTGCAAAAAAGCCATCCTATGCTATGTTAAGTATAAATGTTCGAATTTAGTGTTTAAACGTAAAACAAAAGGTAACAAGCGTTAAACAAGATAAGACACACATACACACACACATACACAGAAAAAAAAAACAATCAAACGCCCAGAACAGTGCAAAACACTTCCCGGTGTGCGGGGACAGGGGAAGGAGGCGTAAATGACAAGACTTGAAAACTATACAGAAGCAAAAAAAAAAAAAGAAAACAAAAATCTATCATCAATTAACACTGCTAGTCCACCTTGTTGTCGCTGACCTACCGACTTTAGCATATCAATGTGTTCCCAATCGACGGTTATTTATTGTTGGGATGTTCTTACCAAAAACCACAAAGGAAGAAGAAGAAGAAAACAAGTAATTAAACAAAACCCAAATGTCCGAGCTCCGTGCGTAAAAGCCGAACTTGACGATGCGACGGAGGAGTATAGTCCACACTGTTTAAAAGCTGACAATAACCTGTTGCCTGGACTACTGCTGTCGGTTGAACGCTGTCAGGTGCACAATGTCCTCCGGGTGCCATGACCCGTGGACGTTCGGCGTTTCAGCACATAAGTAGACATACGACAATAATGTGCAACCATGACTAATAACATATATACATATATACATATATATATATACATCTAGAGTGGCGAACGTGGGATAGAAAACAACACTAATCAAAGAATCTTGATTGTTGAATGCAGTATACATATTAGATATATATACACACACACACACACTCTCGTAGCCACGTATGTCTGTACATATAATAATTTATAATAAAGGAAGACGTTGTAGAGTGGGTCTAAGGTGTTGTCAAACAAGATCAACCTTGATCGTATAATCAAACGAATTGTACATCTATTGAAAAATGATAGTTATAGTGTGATTCCTGCATTTGCTAGGATTTCCAGTGTTGGGTAAGTTAAGCTACTTTGATTCACTTTCAACTTCTGCAGGTATGTGTTCCCAGTCAGCGTTTCGACCATCGTCCAGACTCTTGTTGTGTTTTGCCACCTTTCGATGTTTCTTGGAGCGTATGTGTATCTGCCACTGATGCTCACCGATAAATACACGCTGGCAAGGCTCACAGCGGAATGTCCGTTCTGGTTGCTGTCGTTTGCGACTACATTCCATTTTTGGTACGCAAGGCAACGGCGAAGCTTGTCCAGCTAATGCAGCCTCAATAATAGCAACAGCAGTGTCTGACACCTGCTCTTTCCAGCGATTAATGTCGCTGGTGTCCAGGGCGTAAATTGGTGGCACTTCGCGCCCAGTCTCGGATAGGAACCGATTGCGGATCCATTGCAGCTGTCGGCGCGCGTAACGCCGTGTCACCAGTTTCAGATACTCGAGGCAATCCTCAAGCTGACTCAATCCCGTTGGTTTAGGAGCGTGCACTTCTTGGGATGCGGTAAGGTATTCCAGCAGTTCCCGATCCGTCTCTGGGCCGTACCGATCCAGGTACTTGACGAACTCCTTAAATCCGATGCTTTGCAAAATGCCTCGATGGTACTCGGAAGTGCTGCAGCGGTGTGGAAAATGTATGAAAATGTGATTTATTATTATTATTTATTCAGTTTGCCTCAAGGGCTTTACAATAGCGTCAATACATAGATTTCAATGGCGTCAAGTGTGAAAAAAAGACGACATTAGGAAGAGGTAGACAGAACACGGTAACGGAAAATAGCAAAGGATACATTGTGGTCAAACAGATCACCCACGGAATTGAAATCCGATAGCGCCCGCACCCAAGGATCACTTTGGGAGAACCGCGTGCGTCGCAAGGGGATAAGGAGATGTAGGAGGACACGTAAGCAATAGGATGGGATGTGGCTAGGATGGGGAAGGGTAGGACAATCAATTTTGGATAGAAGGATGTTAGCAATAAGTCATTTGCGCGCATGACCATGGCGTTCTTTTCGCCCGACAAGGCCTAACAATTGGCATCGCACTGGATAAGGAGGAGAAGCAGTATTGGGATCGTTTAGGAAACGCCTGATGGCGATTCTCGTAAACTTCCGTTGTACCCTCTCCAGCCTATCCATAGAGGTGACGCCTGCAGGGGACCAAACGACGCTGGCATAGTCCAAAATAGGACGGACCCAGCAGCAGACTCAGAACTCAGACGCCATTCGGCCAAAACCTCGCTAGCTCGGTCTAGGACTGAATTGATATGTGGCTCAAACGACATCATCGAGCCACACACCAAGATCACACCACACATGGCCACAATGGTTAAGGGGACGTACGTAAAGGACAACATATGAAGAGGAAAGACGAAACAACAGACGTACACGTCGTAGGACAAGTCTCAAGGAAGCATCAGCCATTATCATTGATCAGTCGATCGAATTTGTACTAGAAACTTACTGAGGATGTACTAACCTGTACGGTTTAACGTACGCTTCGTAAAAGGTGCGTATCTCCGGTAGTAGTCCTTGTGCTACCATGCTATCTACCCTTTCATCCAAACGGCGATTTAATGCATCCTGACGAAGAAGAAAATAAATTTTAAACCAATCTTTTCTGACTGCATATGGGGAGCGATCGATTTTTACCTGTTCACACCGTAACCAAATAATGACTACGTTCCGATAGCGAAGTGGACCACCGAGATTGCAAGAACCTGGAGCTGCACGTTGCTCGGCCAATTCCTCGCTCATTGTCCGCTGTCCACCGGACTCTATGTACACTTCGAGGGCGCTGAAAAGTGGACATTAGACAGTGAGTTGCATGAGCTCCAGTTGCTTAGAAAACTGAGGTGACGGCATTCTGTAAGACGTGCGCAGACGTAACTGTAGGAGAGACACGTGCCGTGGTAGTATGTTGTGTCTATCGTTTACCATAGTTTGGTCTACAAGCTTTCGCTTTTATGCGTATATCCTAAACGTACTGCAAGACATTAAAGTGCCTCAATGGTCGACTTCCCGCTATGAGGTATATATACCACCAGCCGAGCATCGATTCTATACAGTTTGGGATCAGCCGTTTGGATCATACGAGCCATGGCAAGACTCAGCGTAAGATACATCGGGTTGGTAACCGTGCTGGTTACGGCGGTCATGGCAGCATCGCACCGATACCAGGATTGCGTTCAGAAGAAGAACATCGCCCAAGCGCAGGAGGAGTGCGTACGCTATCTGAGTATTCCGTGTGCTAGGTTGACCGTTTATAACGACTACATTTACCCGAACGATACCGAAACGCAGTGCATGGTACGCTGCATGGGTGTTAATCTCGGTTGGTGGAATGACGACCACGGTGTGCAGGAGGCAGCAATACGCAACTACTTCCATCCGGATCCGGATGACTCACAGTATGACCGGCGTACCTACCACTGCCTGAAATCTCAACGCCTAGACAATCCGGCATCGCACGTTGGTGCGTGTGATCGTGCGTACGAGTCCTTCCGGTGTTACTACGAACAGTACGGTAATATCGTAGTTACGCCCCAGTTTGTACCGCTCAGTTCGCTGCAGCTCTGGGACGCCATACTGCAGTGCGCCAATATGCTGCAGTACCCCGGCTTCAACTCACAGCAGTGCGATGACAGTGTAAAGCCGTCCGAGCGAGACATCGGTTGCTTGGCCCGATGCTTTCTGCTGCGAACTGGATTGTACAGTGATCAGCACGGACCTAATCTCGACCGGCTGTACGTGCAGTGTAACAATTACGCAAACGAGACCAGATTCCGTGAAACCACCAGCAACTGTTACCGGCAGCTGAAAGCCGAAATTACGGACGACTGTATTTTGGCGAGCCGCTTCTTAAGAGAGTGTTTCGATGAAGGAGGTTTAGCGCTTGGTTCCCCTGTCCCTAATACTGTGTCATTATCTGTACAAGTCGGCGTTCTTGATCTTCACTTGACTGTTACTGGCGTGAGTGGTGTAGTGCCCATATAATGGCTATTGATACTATATTGATACCGGCCTCACTACAGGGGAACGGTCCGGATAAGATTTGATCCCCGGCCCAGCCGTTTGAATACCGGCGCCGCTTTCGCCTCTGCCACCTTCCTGCCCGTCCTTCGTATAAAATTGTTAATGTGCGACTGCCTTATCATGCTCCAGATTCCAAATTACGTTGTTTCGGGTATTTTGATATAAAAAAAAATCCATGAACAGATAGTAAAGCTCAAAATAAGATAAATCGACATCGATAAATCGACGCAAAAACCAAACACACGCAACACTTAAAATGAAATAGGCAGTTAATTTTAAACATCTTAAATTAAATTCACACAATGTTTATCAAAGATTCCAAGCTCAACGAATGTAGTTCCACTACTACGGATAGTAGAAGTTTTTTTCTTCTTGCAAAATAAAGCATTCCTCAACTTTCGACCTCTACAATCTATCTCGATGTGATGTTTTCTATATTTCTTCAATAAATTCTTTATGTGTAAGGTAAGTATTGTGCATCCTTCAATATCTGCTTAATGTGTTTTCCAGTTGATGTTATTCTAACTTGCTCTCCCTCCGCCTGGAAAAGTGTTCTATTGTCTTTCTTGGTCTTGAGATTTATAAACACATTTAGCTTTTCTTTAACTCTCATGTCATTGCAATTTCTGGGAAAGCGTTGATAACTTTGGAATTCTATCTAAAGGTTATTGCTGATTGCACCGATGCGGTTGTGTCTTAGCACATTGAATTGTTGTCATTCCCGTTCTATGCTGGAGCACTTCTGTACCTTTTCGAGTCCAATCTGCTCAATTTGAGCTGCACTTATTGAGAAGGTTTTCACTAGGATTGCCTTTAGACATCTCTTACTCATCCAGCTTTCATCTCCTAGGTTTGCATAAAAGTATAAGGAGTATAAAGGCATGAATGCTGACTGATTCTCCTCATCTTCTTTCCCTGATACATTTTAAACTTCTTTCCTGCCAACTCGCTTCATATATAACATTCATAACCCTTCTACTTCCCTTGTTTTGAATATAACCTTTCCTTTATCTTTATCCCGCTACTGCATTATCTCAATCTCCCAGGATGTTTCTTTCCAAAAACTTATTGATACCCACTAAGAGTTTTGATGTGTTTGTTAGTAAATATTCGATTAGCCAATGAAAAGATGCCGCACGAAGATGCAGACACATTCAGATGGAATCGTCTTGAGGCGGTAGTATATGCAATCTTCCTGCGTCAGTTTTTGTCAACAGGGTAAAGTTGATCGCAAAACTGAGACTTACTTAGTATCTTATTAGTACCAAATGTTGTTAAGTTTGATGCGTGAACTAAACTTAACGGATATTATGTTACAAACTTACATTGAGGCATCGACCTTCAATACTTATTTGCGATCATGAGAAATATTCAATGAGTTTGAATTTTTTAAATTGAATCTTACTATGCTCATGTTTTTTTTCTATTGCACTCTGTCTCTGACTTTGATGGAAATCGTAAAACTGTACAAAATAATTAATTTTTAGTGAGCAAAATTTACCGCGGCGTAGCTTAAAAATTGAACAGTCGAACGAAGTCGAGTCGTGTTTTCTTTTCCGTTACCAGCCACTGATCGCGATAGTTTTAAAAATTGTATCTATTTAGCGAAAGATATCCTAAAGATACAGATTCCTTGGTACTTTAGCAACGCTTTGTCATTCTTTCGAACGAAATAGGAATTAGAATATATTCTAATACTTCAAAGTATGGTAGGCAACAGAATCACAAAGTTATTTGTCAAATGCGATTATTTATTGAGCTTAAAATCGTGCCGATCGGTTTGCCAGCTGTCACTCTTAACGTCCGTAGCAACGGTGGAGCGGGCAGGTCTTGCCCTTGGTGCAGTAGCAGACGGGCTGTCCGAGGAAGTTCTTGGCAGCGTCGACGAACACGGTGTGGACCAGGTACTCCAGACCGCG
>KB664054.1:9204882-9252042 GCA_000349025.1 Anopheles minimus
TCTCCACTACGTAGTGCTGTAACCTAGCAGACACGGAGATGGCTCCGAGTGCCAGTACGAGAACCGAAACCGCAAACGAATTCATTGTAGCTCTAATTAGTCGCTGTACACAATCCAGCTGGAACTGCATGTCTTTCTCGCTGGCGACGACACATTTATATACTGCAGTAGACCAGATCAGACAGAAGGTTTATGCGTGCTCGGTAACCCAATTGTCATGTTGCTTAATCGCGAAACACGGTTTCACTATGTGACAGTAACAATAATAAGTATAATCTATTTCACCATTTCTTGCAAGTAACAAAAGCAAGAGAAAAAGTGAACAGAAAACCAAGGAAACGTCCACAATCACACTGAAGTGTAGATCGCATTCGTCCCTTCGTATAAACATGGTTTACGCAAAATTTACGTGACATTTATTATGGCATTATGTCTTAGCAAAAAAAAACAATCCAAGAAAAACCTATTGTGGGTGCGTTAAGAGGTAAGAACACTTTTAAATTTTAATGTCCAATTCTAGAATTACTATATCCTGTGCAATGCGGATGACGGAAGGTTTGGTTAGATAAATGCTTGAAATAAACAGTTGCAGCTTTAAAAACATTGGAGCAATGTTTGTTGTCAAAAGTACATTAAGCTTTCATGTTATTATTGGAGCAACTATTGTTTGTTTAGGCTTTGAAAAACATAACGCATTTGTTGTGTTGTTTATTCGATCACGATATATTTGCAAACACACTTATATCTAAATCATGTTACAATAATTTTATTTATTGGTTTTCTGTGCAATATTGGAATTAGACGATGGAAGAGTTCAGCGTTTTTCGTTAATAAACCGTTCAATAAAATCAGATCACAAATTGAAATTTCTATACAATTTTGAATAAACATTTCAATTATTTTTTTTTTTTTGTTATTGTATGACGGCCAGGCCCGTATTAGACTTAGTTTACCACGTAGCAGGATAGTCAATCACTGCTACGGGGGAGCGGTCCGGATGGGATTTTGGTCCCGGTCTGTCGTGTGAGAGAGCAGCGCCGATACCACTACCCCACCGGGCCGCCCCAAACATTTCAATTAGTTGAGAATAAATTTGAAGCATTATCGATTTTGAAATACTTGAATTGTCCCATGTTATCGGTAAAGCTGTAAAGGTATATCTTGAAATTCTGGAAGACCCACGCACAGGCAAGACTTCTTGAGATCTGACATATCATTTATTTATTTACTAATAGTATTTATACTTGTAATAGAAAATAGACTCAAATAATACAAATCCAACAAAATTGTATTAAAAACATCCTGAAAGAGTTGGAAGAGTCTTAGTTTAACTTTCATGATCTCTGAAAAATAGAAAGGGGAAATTTAGGATACTAGTGGACAACTTTTAGATAAAACAAAACTGAGATTTACTAAAATAACAAACTAAAACATGACACTTCAGCAAAAGCAGAATACTTGAGTATTATTCTTTCTAACCAAGATTTATGCATTTACCATCTTAAGCTCTGATCTGAGGGTGTCATCCGAAACGTGAAGAATAATACGATATTTTTAATTCATTCAATTATAGGCAATTTATTGATTCTTTTGTCCGATAGAACAAATTATTCGATTTGACCCAGTTCTTAGTGCTTCTCGTAGGTCGAGCCACAGTCCTTGAACACAGCCCTCAAATGAGCCATCAGCTGAGTGTGGCCGAAGCACTGAAGGAACACATCAGTGACGTGCTCACACTTGCTCTTGTTGCAGGCCTGCTTGTTCAGGGTCGCCAAACATGCTTGAGTCTCGGCGTTGTCCTTCTTGAAGGCATCTTCGTTGGTCTGAGTGTAAAGGTTGTGGAGGAGCGGCTCATCGTTAGACCAGGCACCGAATCGGACCATGTAGGCATAGAAGAAACACTGCGATTCCGGACCACTGGGGAAGCATCCACCAGCCAGCTTGCGGCGAGTCTCATCCGACACCTCCAACATGTCGAACAGATCATAGCACTCCTGCACATCCTCACCGTAGTAGCTCGGGACGTACTCAGGGCAGTTGGTGAGCGTACCGTAGTTCTGGTAGTAGCACTGGAAGGCACGATAGGCCTGCAGGCATGGCTCTCCGTTGCATTCCTGGGGCAGATGGACTAGGCACCGCTCGGTACGCTTGGCGTTGTCGCAGTCTTCCGTGGCCGGGACGAAGTAGTTGGCAAGCACATTCTCGTGAAGCGTTCCATTTTCCCAGGCGCGCAGATTCTCGAGGACGCACAGTACCAGACAGTGGACTTCAGGCTCATCGGGGTATCCCTCACGCAGGTAGCGTTGGAGACGCTCAGTCGGCACTTGATGGTAGAGAGCACATTCGGCTTGGGCCTCGGGCCAACTCTTCCGCATGTAATAATGCTCCTGCAGCACTTGCTCAGCCTGGATAGCGCCAATGAAGGCAACCACTGCGACGA
Source organism: Anopheles minimus (assembly GCA_000349025.1). Lineage (NCBI taxonomy): Eukaryota > Metazoa > Arthropoda > Insecta > Diptera > Culicidae > Anopheles > Anopheles minimus. Next base: position 9,207,323 of record KB664054.1, read on the forward strand.
CGATGAAGAGTTTGTTCATGATTGTTTAGACACTGTTTGCTGCACACCAGACAACTGTATGCTGTCTGAGGCTTTTGTACAGCGTATTTATACGGTAGGTTCAAACACCCTTTATTATGGTACGCGCGATTCGTGCGTTTGCGTTGTCAAAGGTGATATCATATACAGTTAGCAAAAAAAGCAACGCTCGTAAAATATTTACTCAAGCCTTGCGTGCTGACTTCAGATATAGTAACATATCGTCTATAACGGCTAGTAGTACAGCGTTGGTAACAACACTCACGTAGTTTGGGAAATATAAATTAAAGTTCCGTTAATTATTTTAAACTAATTTTGTCTCTCATTAACTAGTTCTGTAATTCGAAATCTATCATGAACTGTACCAAGAGTTCCTATAAATGCCATAACATTCCTATAAATCAAACAAGCACAACAGAAGCAAAGCGATAAGAAATCTGTTTTCCTATTGAAACCTATATTTCTATTAATATATTGCTCAAAGGGAGGTTCGGTGGCCGAATAAATAGCGGCGCTGGTCTTAAACGGCAGAAACGGGGTTCGAATCCCATTCGGACTGTTCCCTCGTAGTGAGGACTTAATATCCTACTACGTGGTAATAAACAGTCTCGTAAACCAAAAATGGTTAATAAACAGGTATGAGCAAGTAGGTAGTTACGCCAAAGAAGAAGGCGATATTGCTCAAAATTAATTTTTCAATGTTCTGCACTACAGTGGAAGTCACGGTAGATCTCATTTCACGAGAAGCACTAATTGATTAAAAAGATTTGTTGGAGATGTTATCGTAACAATTCATTGGAAGTTTCGGAACTAAGAGATGCTTTTCTACCATTCCCAAAGATAGACATGCATTAAAATTGGTGATCACTGAACAAATGTTTGTCCTTAGGAATGTTACCAGAACCATAAAAATTTTGCCCAACTTGTTTACACTCCGATATTAACGCACGAACTAGAGTGATGGTAAGTGCAATATAGCAATAGGTACAAGATTATTGTACTGCTTAGAGACTTAGAGATTAAGAATTTCTAGGCGCAACACACTTTGGAGAGTCGACGTAGAAAGTGTTTTAGATCTGAATATGGTGTATATGAACCAAAATTTCATATAGTGTATTATCTAGTTCATAACAGGATAAGACCAACTCTGTCTATCGGAATGTCTTTTTGAAACCATTCGAACCGTCAATCTATCACAATAATCTGCTTTGTTAACTCTTGAGGACATCGACTTGCTTTTTTTAACTCTCTTGATGACGTCTTTTTGATAAGTTCAATTGTTTGTTCTCAGAAGTCGATTAGCAACTACGTAGTCCTCCGGAGTAGCAAGGCGTTGAAAGCCAACATTTCTATATAAGGTACGCAATCCTACTGTGATGCTTCAGATTCACTCGAAATCGTTCTTTAACATTCTGTAGATTCAGTGTTGGATTAAGTCCTAATGCATGCTTTAAGCGGAATTAAAGTAACACTGGCCGAAGAGCCCTCAGATTCATCTAGGGGCTAAGGCGAGGATGTCCCATTATCCCCGTTCTACGAGGCACCGAAATGAATAATATGTAGTACGTAAGCCACAGAAGGGCCCCTGAGGCATTATACTTTATATGCTAGCATCTCAGAGGATTTTCAAACAATAACTGATGGCCGAGATGAAAGGGCTGTCAGGTCTCTAGAACCAGCGAAAGACTAAGTTGCACTAATTCCTAAAAATTGTAGGTGCAAAGGAGGTCATCTACACATATTCACAAATGCATATACCTATATCCTATTCCTACCTATCCTCCTAGAGCTAATTTCTTCTGGCTCAAAATAGCGGCAATAGGTGGCAATGTACTCCGCTAATAGATTCATCCACCACTGTGTACAGTATATTATCTGATAACATATCAATAAAACGAATTTGAGAGATTCAATTTCACAGATCTAACCACTCCACTCATCTGAGAACTTGATTTTATCCTAATGTGTACTTATTCTACTGCATCCAAAGCAAGAAATAATTTTAAAAAATCCCTGCTCCTATCAAAAGTTAACAGAGGATCCCTGCGTCAAGATGTCTTGTATTGTAACCGCACTACTATCTCTTATGAGATACAAGTTATCCTCACGCACTTGAAATAATCGTTTCCGAACGATTTATCGATGCAGTCATTCACATCCTAACAGGGCATGCTGTTAAGGCTTACTTTACTGAATATACTCATTGACCAGTACCAGCTTCAAACAAACTGTCAGAACTCGTATGTTTAATTCATTCAATTATAGGCAATTTATTGATTCTTTTGTCCGATAGAACAAATTATTCGATTTGACCCAGTTCTTAGTGCTTCTCGTACGTCGAGCCACAGTCCTTGAACACAGCCCTCAAATGAGCCATCAGCTGAGTGTGGCCGAAGCACTGAAGGAACACATCAGTGACGTGCTCACACTTGCTCTTGTTGCAGGCCTGCTTGTTCAGGTTCGCCAAACACACTTGAGTCTCGGCGTTGTCCTTCTTGAAGGCATCTTCGTTGGTCTGAGTGTAAAGGTTGTGGAGGAGCGGCTCATCGTTAGACCAGGCACCGAATCGGACCAAGTAGGCATAGAAGAAGCACTGCGATTCCGGACCACTGGGGAAGCATCCACCAGCCAGCTTGCGGCGAGTCTCTTCCGACACCTCCAACATGTCGAACAGATCATAGCACTCCTGCACATCCTCACCGTAGTAGCTCGGGACGTACTCAGGGCAGTTGGTGAGCGTACCGAAGTTCTGGAAGTAGCACTGGAAGGCACGATAGGCCTGAACGCATGGCTCTCCGTTGCACTCCTGGGGCAGATGGACTAGGCACCGCTCGGTACGCTTGGCGTTGTCGCAGTCTTCCGTGGCCGGGACGAAGTAGTTGGCAAGCACATTCTCGTGCAGCGTTCCATTTTCCCAGGCGCGCAGATTCTCGAGGACGCACAGTACCAGACAGTGGACTTCAGGCTCATCGGGGTATCCCTCACGCAGGTAGCGTTGGAGACGCTCAGTCGGCACTTGATGGTAGAGAGCACATTCGTCTTGGGCCTCGTGCCAACTCTTCCGCATGTAATAATGCTCCTGCAGCACTTGCTCAGCCTGGATAGCGCCAATGAAGGCAACCACGGCAACTGCCAACACGATGAAGACTTTCATTTTGCTTTACCTTGCGCTTTGCTGCACGGGTGGAGCTGTACTGTAGGGACTGTGTTTTCACTCATTTATATATGAACCGTAGGATAGTAGAACACCGACATAACATATCACATACTAAAGGAAAATGCGTGCCTCCGAGCAAATTTTCACCTACTTGCTTTTTGATTGTACTCAACTACAGTGATAAAAAGCACACAAACATAACTTTGGGAAATACACCCTACTAGATAGTGACACATGCGGTGCGTGCCGGATAGTGGTTGTGATTGTTGCATCAGAGAAAGAATTGTTTACGTTGTGTACTTGGTTGTGTATCCAAACATGAGGACATAATAAACATTGGTTTGCCAGAGAGGTCAAGCGGTTAGTGCAATAAGTTAGCTGCGTTTGACACCTTGTTTTAAATATCATTCATTGACGTACTATAAGTGAACATGTTTCATTGTAGTCCTAATTTGGAAATGAGATTTCTCGAACGTTTTGACGTTGAAACTCTGAATTTTAATCATAACAAACAATCAATTTAGTCACGATGATCTCCATATTTGGTAATATTTCTCCCAGAACTCGCATCTATCTTTCATTCCTCTCTTCAGACAACAACTAGAAAATATTTCTGTAAGATAGTCGTTTATTTGAGTTTGTCGTATTTTACTGGTAATTAAAACAGTTGTAATGAATTATATAATTGCGAGTAGACGAAGTCCAGCAACCGTCCAGTCTGGTGTTGCCTAACAATAATTCCATTCCAATATCGTAATTTTTAAATCCTGTAAGAACAGATCAACAGTCTCGTCTGAACTAAGTTCTCATTCGCTATCGCAGAATACTCGACTATCGCATCATGGTCCATCTTCTACAATAACACCAGCCCTGAGTATCATGTAGGGACTATGTCTTTTCTACAACCTGTCCAGCTATGAATATACGATTAGATTTTGCACCCTGGCTATCTTGAAGCAACTTGAAGTAACAATATCTATAACCTGCAAACAAGAACATTAAAATTCAAGTCAAGATAAAGTTATGGCATTAATACACTAAAATAAGAATCAACATTAAACAATGATCTGCATGCCGAGAGATATTCTGATCTACCGATATATAATTGATATCCGATACATAATTGTTTAAGACATCGAAGTGAAAGCGCTAAGCCCTAATTCTTCTTTCGATTTTGATTACGATACTTTTATGACGACATTAGACACAGAATGTTACTGATTAACACCTTTAAATGAGCAATAAATGAAATATGACTTAAAATTATAAAGTTATTAAATCTGATTCCATAAGTTTTTGAATGAATCTTCTATGTTCCAATACAACTGTTTGGCATAGACTTGTTTGTTTTTTCAAATATAGCAATAAAAACCACATTATTGATTCAAGTTGAATTACATTGGTTTATTGATTCAATCGTTCACATCTGCAAGCTGATAGTGATTGCTCTGGATGAGTAAAATGATCAGTTTTTCTTAACGTCCGTAGCAACGGTGGAGCGGACAGGTCTTGCCCTTGGTGCAGTAGCAGACGGGCTGTCCGAGGAAGTTCTTGGCAGCGTCGACGAACACGGTGTGGACCAGGTACTCCAGACCGCGAGACTCGCCGAAGCAGGCCTGGAACGTATCGTAGGACTGCTGGCAGACGGTCTTCTTACAGGCAAGTTTCTTCTGGTTCTGCAGACAGGCGACAGTCTGAGCATTGTTGGGGTTGAACACCTCCTCGTGGTATTGGTAGTAGAGACGCTCTAGATGGGGACCATCTTCCAGGCTGTACAGTCCGGTGCGGGTCACGAAAGCGTAGAAGAAGCACAGGGACTCCTCACCGCTCGGGAAGCAACCTCCGGCAAGGCTCTGCAGAGTGCCCTGGGAGACAGCCTTCATGCCCATCAGATCGTAAGCTGCCTGCAAATCCTCCAGGTAGGTGTTCACCACAAACTGTGGGCACTCGCTCAGCGCACCGTAGTGCTGGTAGTAGCACTGGAACGCCTTGTACACTTGCGTGCAGAGGTCATCGTCGCAGGTGTACAAGTTCTCGGCCAGACAAGCTTCCGTGCGTTCGACGTTGTGGTGATCATCCGGGTACGGTACGAAGTGTCCCGCGACCATGTGCTTCTGCAGACCAGTGGTGTGGTTCCAGAAGCGCAGGTTGAAGGCGACGCAACGCAGCAGACAGCGGACCTCCTCCACATCTGGGTAGCCTTCCTTCACATAGCGCAGCAGATCGTCATGGTGGACGCCCTGGTACTCGGCACACTCCTTCTGCGCCTGGTTGAAGCTCTTCTCCACTACGTAGTGCTGTAACCTAGCAGACACGGAGATGGCTCCGAGTGCCAGTACGAGAACCGAAACCGCAAACGAATTCATTGTAGCTCTAGTTAGTCGCTGTACACAATCCAGCTGGAACTGCATGTCTTTCTCGCTGGCGACGACACATTTATATACTGCAGTAGACCAGATCAGACAGAAGGTTTATGCGTGCTCTTTGGCCGAATTGTGATGTTCCTTTAGCGTTACAACACACCTTGATTGTATGGAGATTGCAAAAAACGGTATACACACGCCTTTATGAAATCAACACGTTTGGAGCACATTTCACCGATGTCTAGAGTACGTGACACTGTCTGTTTGATGGCATTGACAGTTATTCCTGGCTAACTTTATATCAAAAATACTATTTTCCTGTGTCCAGTTTCTTTCTTACTGTTACCGTGAACAGAAGTGCTGTTGCTGAAGAAAATCAGAAGTAATGGTGCTCGAACAGTTTGACAAGCAGAGGAGCGGTATCTCTCGACCTATGGATCACATTTTAAGCTCCTGGTTTGTGTAATTTTGTGGACAAAAACTAGGTCAGTATTTAATAATTAATATTCAGTATGCGGGAACCTTGAAAGAAGGTTTAATATTTCTAACTCCAGAAATACGCAAATGTCTGTAATTACCCAGAGTTAAATAGATATTTGATGTTTTCCAAAACAAAAAGTCTTTCTCAAACCACCCTTAACATCCAGAATGTTGTGTTATTGTAACAATGGGTCAAAAGACTTTGGAACTCGCTGGAATTTATATTTAGAATGTCATTATTAATAGACTTACTTCTCAATAAGCCACAGAGTCCAAATTTGAAACGATTATGTAAGCACTCCGCAATCATCGCACAGTTCTGCCCCGAATGCATTTAATTACGCAATCGTCTGGGAGAGCCTTTCAATTACTTGACAAAACTGTTATCTAAATGCCTAAGTTCCACGACCTGTACTCGGGTGGTGTTTGACCCGTTGCTCATGTAGTTCCGTATCTTACGTTTGGCGTCGATAAGATAAGCTACTGATAATGGTCTTCCTTTATGGGAGAACATAATTTATGGAGGGCGAAAAAGAAGACCTGCTGCGGAGGGAAGCGATGGGGATACGCACCGACCGGCGGTAGTTTGTTCGATGTTATCTAAATAGGTTATCACAATCGGCTATTGCCGTGTGCGTGTAATCATTCTCCGGTTCTGAGGTTCGCTTGGACAGCGCACCTTTCACCAAACCATTGGACATCCGTCACTATGTATGTGCGAGATGTACGACCAGGAAAAAAACCGGTACTGAGCATGTACGATTTATTGCGGAAGCAGTAAAATGTGATAGTTTTTTACTAAAGATGAGAGACTGGTCTAATCAACTGAGTGAGCTGCGCTAAATGTCAGATCTCTACCGAAGGATGGATGTTCGATAAAACGAAGATAAAATCTATTGTATTATCATGTACCAAGCTATCCAGTAATGCGGAATGTCTTGTTGTATGTCTAAATCAGTATGTTTGATCAAATTATCCAGCAAAACTTTTGAAACAATAAAAAACATTATCTCGAACTAATATTAGTATACCTTCGAAGACGTAATGGCTAATAGCCAAAATACCAGGAGTTGGGAATTGAGAGTTGGAAGTTGGAATTTCTATTGATTGCGTTGCCTCAAGAGTTCACCTCAAACAAGTGAATTTATTTGAAAAAAAAACTGGGCAATCCTTAACGTAACTTACTGTAACAGGTTGTATTTCTTTTCTGACAACTTGTGTACGCTTGGCATCTTGTAGAGGACGTTAGCGTCGACCGTTCCATAAAAGCTAGGGCAACTAGTTGATGAACGGAAAACCGTAAAGGACGCAACAAATGATTACAGCCGTGGCATGATCGCAAAATCGTGTGGCGAGACAAATCAAGCAAAATAAACGTTTCGCGTTCGAACCAGTTTGAAAGTTTGCATACAACGGAGACATACGTTTACATCTGCATGAAAGCAAGGAGAAAATGAAGAATAGGACGACAACCAACAACGGCTTTCGAAAAAAAAAGAGCTTTCGCGCAGTCAATAATTAAGCCAATGCGCGGAACAAACGCACCTAAGATCAAATGCTGATCGGTCGTGTGATACGGAATTTCCAACTTTCCGCCCTATCGGTCCCGGTACACGGTCGAACGGGTGGAATTATGCTGCGAACATAGCCGACCTTTCCCGTCATGCGTGTGTATGTGTGTGTGTGTGTGTGTGTGTGTGTGTGTGTATATCGAAGCTTTGGTTGCATATGCTTCCTTGGAACGGTTAGATGGAACGCATTAGTCTGGTATTGGAGTACAACAACAAAAAACACACATCGTCAAAAGGAGGTTAATGAATAAGTTGCTGCAATTTCACATACAATATTTGTACTTCTTTACCGTTGATGGTACTAAAATCTCCATAGTTCTTGGAATGTTATTTCTGGATCTCCGTGACCTAATTTCTTCAAAGCAGGGGCTAATATTCGGAGTAGGAGGAATAGTCCAGATATAAATTCCGTGTGTGGGCCCAAGTCTTTTCTCGTGAATCTCCAATCACTTTAATCAGTTTGTTTAAATTATTCTGAAATAAATTGTTGATTGAAACTAGGATTAACTACATCAGTAGATGTACTGAGAAAAGTCTTCATTTGAGTGAGGTTCTTTTAGCTCATTCCGTAAGATGAGTTTACGACTAACCTTATTTCTCTTTCTGGAAAGAGATAGACTCTTCTGTAAAATCTCTCTTTGTAATGAGGATTTACCATATATATATGCCAGTTTTTATTGAAACCCTTCAGTGAGCTGTCAACATATTGAGGCCCTACATTTTGAGTTCACTCTACGTTAAACATAATTCCAAAACAATCCTACCATCCACGCCACTCCATCCATAATGCTGATTAGCATTACTCGCTGCTCGTTACAATAGAATATTTATTTAAAGGGGCATACCGCTTCCATCAGTGAGTAAAATGTTCGCTCATGCATCTTGGAAAGAAGAATGACTGCGGCCTTCAACGTCTATTTTCCCAAGACTATTAGAAGCAGTTTCTCTATAAAAAGATTACGTATATGTTCATAATTCAGAAAACATAAGATACATTAGTCCAACAATTTGAGTAGATTCTTTTAAAAGTCTTGGGTTGGCGCTTGGAAGTGCTTTTGTTGTATAAGAGGAAAAGGATCTACCTAAAGGATTAAATAAGAGTCCGATTTTTCAATTTTTTTTAAGATAGAGGATATTCCTGTCGATCTTCAGCAAGATCTGAATTTTGATTATTGATCTATTTGATTATTGTTCGTAGGTACGTTAGCTTAGGTTAGATTTTATTCTATTTTAACAATTAGATTTGTGTAGCCTAAAGGCAGACAATAAACATAAATAATAATAATTGAAACAATATGAAACTAGATCTTAGGATTTTAAGATCGTAGGTATTTGAGCAATATGAAGTATCATTGTTTAAAATTCTAAATATTGATTTTTGATCAATACTTCAAACCCCGATTCGGATTGTCAACTTTCATAATTTGTTTTTTCCAAATTTCACAAAATACTTTAACAATATTTGTTTGAAATGTTTGGATTATATTGAAGACATAAAATTAAACGGATGCAAAACAAAAGTGCCTTTTTCTTGGGTTTCCAATTATTTGTTGCAGATTTTCGAAACTCCCCGAACTGTTTTGTGCACCCAATAGCCTTCCAAGCATTCGATGCGTGCGGCATTATACCGCTATTTCGCGACCTGCCAGACATGAGACAAGCCTCCAGTCTCGATTATCTCCCCACCCACTCTACCACGCAGACAACCTTCCCCTCCCATGCGCTCCCCACTTATAAAATATCCCTTTAGCCTCCCTCATCTCCTTTCTCCCGCCCTGCAACGAACCCCGCTGTGTCAACCTTTATCTTATTCCCACCGCATTGTTGAACCGGTGAACGGACGAAAATGAAACGACAAAAAATGGCACACGAAATTAAAAAAAGAAGTGTAAATCTAAAATAGCGACCCCGTACGCACACCTCTTTGGCAATCGTTTTCGTCTAGACGTTATTGCATTCGCGATTGCTAGTGAACATAATTAGAAATGAGACCTCCAAGGGTTATGGCGGTTATGGCTGCTGCTGCCGCTACGGAATGGTCGTCGGCTGTGTGAAGGATGTGCATAAGTATTCGCCCGCCGAATAGCAAACCGGATACGCACATTTTACACTCCGCGTGATGCGAACCACAGTGGAGCGACCGGTTCACGTATATGGATGCGTGCGTGCGTGCGTTTGCCCATTATTAAGGGAGTGATAGAGAGGGCAACTACCGTGAGTCACTTAAGAGCGCACGCACGAACGCACGGCTATTTGGTGACCTTAGAGTATAACGCACCATCAATCTCCTTCTCTCTGTCTCTCTTCCACGTGTCTGCATAGTTTTTTTTTTTTTGCAGACGTGAAGGGGGTTGATTTCTTTTATGTTACTTCTTCGTCTGCTTCTTCGTTTTCTGCTATAATTTTTGGCGCTAGATATGACTGACTTCGCGACGCCTGTAGCGCTTAGCAACAAGTGGTACCCGGCGCATTCGCATTAGGTTCCAGCTCAACAAAGAGGGTTTCCAAACCAAAAAAAAAAAAAGGTTATAATAGCAACAAAAATCGCTTCTTTTGCCACACAGAAAAGATCGACCGGCAAATGGCGGGATGGGGGTGGGTGGGTTCGGTTTTTGGCACTGGGTTGGCATACGCGTTGACCCTCATTCAAGACACGTTTCGTCTGGTAGGCTTCCGCCAAACAGCAGACAGACCGAAACAATAAGAAACAATACACACAACAAAAGGCACAAAGTAGAAGACGCGGTTGCCCAAAATGATGCTCCCTACCGCACGGTGGCGCTATTGCGTAAAGGCCCCGTCTGGGGTTTTGCCTTTTTCTTTGTTTAAATCACCGGCGGGTTTCACTTTGGAGAACTTTAAATCACCTCACATGCGTGTACGTGCGGGATGGTCCGTCCAAACAAAAAAAAAAAGATGTGAAGATGTGAAAAATTGTTAATTCCAAATGACCCCAAATCCCTGGTCTGATGTCTGAAGTCAAAATGTTCAGCATTGAGGGACATTAAATCAAAGGGACACTACATCTCACTCTACTCCCCTCAAAATACCTCTTACTACGATCGGATCTATAGGAGGCATTGTATCCTTAAAGTTCCAGTACTCTTCAACCTAGAGATCTGCAAGTCTTGTAACCCACGAACTCGCATATCCATTCCAGATCTTTGAGCTCCATGTCTCTTAGATATCTTGATTAGAATTTGAAGAGAAATTTGAAGAGGCCGGTTAACTGACGATCTCTCTGTAAGCCATCAGTCTAAATAAATGTCACATAGTTGGATAGCCAGTCCTAACTACGTGGATACGGTCCGGATGGGATTTGAACCCCGCCTCGGTCACCGGACCACCCCCAATAACCCAACCTTAGGTAAGTAAGCTTAAATCTTAGAACGTCACCCTCCAAGTAATGAAGAAAATATCGACCCGTCAATGAAAACCTCAATACGTTATTACGCCTACAAAAAAAACTTCATCATAAGCCCCTATTAATATAATCAGAGCCGTGAGTAGTCCGATATGTTCCCGACTAGGTTTTTATACAAAGTTTACATATTTATACAATTTTTTTTTCTTCATTGTGCAGTAATGAATAAAAAATGTGTGTTTGCGTTGCCCTAAATTGTATACTATCAAATAAAGAAAACGATGATGTTGGTGACAATATCCAAAATGTTCATTGATAAATTACTAACTCATTGTCCAGCGTATCTGTTTCGCTCAAACTAAAAAAAAAGCACATTTTTCCTTAACGTAAGCAACTTGTAACTGATATCTTTGATCACTTTGCAACGTGTTATTTAAAAAAATTCATTTAACTTGAAAAACCATGTCCAACCATAATAATGCGTTGAATAAGGCAGTTTTTTTTTTGTTAATGCGTAGTACACACACACACAAAAAACAGACTCCCTGATACAAACAACCAATGTTTACACTGTGTAGTTGAGTGTGTGTTATTTTTGCTGATTCAAGCTGATACTGCTGACGGTTAGAGTGGTTGGTATGGAGTGGTCAATACCGTGGAATATCGTGGAGTCATTAACAACAAAGGTTGTTCGACTTCAGTTTAGTCAGCTGTTTTCGCTCGGAATTCCAAACAAATTGGTATCTGATCGGTTCGTCTTGTTTTTTTTCAATTCTAATTTGAACTTCGATTCCTTCCCTTGTAGAACCAGCAATTTAACGTTCTGCTCAAGACATCATTTATAAGTTTGGAACATAAAACATTGGTGCAACTTCTCGGTTTATAGGAAACCGTTTACTAGATTTCAGAGCTGGAATTCTCTTCTTAATCGCTGAGATACACTACTACTAATCCATTCTTTAAGAAGAAAGATTGTCCGACCTACGTCATCTGCTCCACAAGTCAGCGGACAAAGCGGAAGTTCATAACGCGCTCTGTTCCTAATGCTTTTGAATATTTTTTTTTATTTTAATCACAAAGTGCAAAGTTAGCATGAATGGAATGAACCTAACTGGAAAACTATGCCAAAACGTTACTCAAGAAAAAAAATAAAGCCTGCAAAAAAAAACATAAAAGGGACTGCAAAACGTAGGCAACACAGTGGGATAATTAATCACACTACCGTACCAACACATCTGCCAGACATCAGTTATGGACACATTTTTGAGCCCAAACTATTGCGCACGACTCATTAAACAACCAGAAACAAATTAGCTCCTCTTCATTAAAACCTCACAGCGTTCAGGCATTTGCTGTTTGTTTTTTTTTTGTCTTCTCTCGCTGTTGTATTCGCTTCATATTCGCGTATAGCCTTTAGCCCCTTGAGTTGGCATAGTATGACTCGGTTTCGCGCTGTACATCCCCGACCGTCGACGACGGGTTCGGAAAAGTTCGCAGTTCCGCAGTACGTCATATCTGCCATTTCCGGTTTGCCAAATCTACATGGACTCTCTCCCTTTCCAATGGGGACGTGTCACCAGACAGCTGTCATCAACGCCGTCGTCAAGACATCTGGCAATCGTCATCATGTCCAGACATGATGGTACGGCATCTGGTCTGGGTCATAAAAACAGGCATGCTCGTTCGGTATCGCACTCTGACCCCATTCTGTAGCATGCAAAACTGGATTATGTCTGCGACGGAGTACTTACTTTGGAGGTAATGTTTGACAGTGACACAGTGACACGCAAGGTGTGGTGTATCTTACTCTCCGTTAGACTTTGTACTATAAAGTACAATACGTCTTCATTAAAAACAAAAACCTTCCTCCTTCTGTAACTTCTTCCCAACCTTTGGTCGAACGACACTCTTCAAGAGGAGAGGTCTCTGGTTCTCCATTCTCTGATTCCCTCTTAGACTCTCCCGTATCCACAACCGGAAGAAGCGTTTCCCACCGGGAACCGGTCGGTGATGGACATTAACCGTGCATCGTTTCAATTAAGGCAGGCGAAGTAACGAAGTTTATAAAACACCGGATCTCAATTCCGGCTGTGTCTTCACCAGCGTGGAGGTAAGAACCGAAGAACTGGAAAGAAGAAAAAAAATAATACCAGTGGTTGTCAAAATTGACAAATCGAGTCATGGCGAATGGTACGAAATGAAGCGGCGTACACCCCAATCGGTACAGGTAAGCAACCGACCAAGAAGCAAGAACTTCGTTCACAACTATTCATACTACCACAATATTTGGCTACTACTACACAACTACTACTACTACTCTGAGCCGCTTGGTGGGTTGTTTCTAGCGTTTTTTCTTTCTTTTTTTTAACGAAACTATTCCACAAGTTTGGACACCCAGTTTCCACTCATCTGATCTGCCCGTAACCCTCCACTTCACCGCAATCCAATCCGACCAAATTCGAGAGGGATGGGTTGAGGGGGAGAGGACTACAGTGCGCAATGCGAAACCGCCATCGACCACGCTTCACTACTGCCCGTTGAATGGCGCTGACATCTAAAACGCGGCTTGTGTTTGAAAGGGGTAGGCAGGGAGCCGTTAGCGCGTAGATCGGTGTCAACAACCTGACCTTGAGCATGTGCGGCGGAATGTGCGCGCGTGTGTGTTGGTGATCCTCACGGTGATGATGGTGGCCGAAGCAGGAAGAGGTGCAAAATAACGAGCCGATTCGAATGAAACCAATTTCGGACAGAGGAGGAAGCACTGCTGCCGAAATTGCGGATTAGCAGGCGGACGGCTGGTGTGCGGCGTAGAATTTGAGCTGCGTGAGCAAAAACCGCTCGGGGAGTGGCGCCCGAGGGTTGGTGGGGATTATTATGATAGGGTTGCGAACGGGGAGCCGGTGGAGCCGTACGGATGAGTGAGCGAGGGCGCGCATGATTACGAATGCGTTTAACAGCTCGCTCCGTACGTGCTAAACGCGCCAACGCAACGAATGCGTGCGACCCAGCGCGGGAAAGGAAGCGAATGGTGTGGTCTGCCCTACGTGAATACCAATATGCGTACACGTGCCAAACATTGGACTGTCTGTCCCCGGCCGGGCAATATCATCTCTTCCTGCTCCGCGACAAAAATTCTGCGACTGGGCAACCATCAAGCGAACATCGCTATCACACCATCCCACGTAAGGTGGAGTGGAGTTGCCTGGAAGAAGCGGGAACAGGAAGTCCATAAGGTCGCAACAGGGACTTGCGGTAAGTATCAATGAATCCCGAATAGAAACGCCGTGCGAGGTTTCGCCACACCATCGAAACCCCAGCTGTACGGTGCACCTGCGAATCTTCACCGACAAAGCGTTCAAGGTCTCCAGCGCTACCACTCTGACCAGTTCTCCCTAATCGGTTCAAGGTTTTTAGGAAAATGCAAATCAACATAGTTGAAATTCCTCCCGATACCGGTCTTTCGCCGGTTTCACGCACGCGCAAGATTAACCAGCGAGAACGAGAAGAGCGCGATTGGGTTATATCTATGAAAATGAGGCATTTCGGTGACATTAACAATCTAGCACTGATAAGCCCCCGCGAGCTCTTTTTCTTCCGCAGCTTTAGACCTTTTGCCTTAATCCACTTAACACCTGTTTCTATTAGTTACACGCTACGAAGCAACGATGAGCTGACATCTTGCTCTGCAAGCGTTCTTGAGGAATTCCGCTTAGATATGCATGATATTGGTGGTGGAATTTTATTGGAGCATTGCAACAATATTAAAAAGACACCCTAGAGGTTTTAACAGTAAGTCGGGATTCGGGAAGTTCAAGACGCCGCAACAAGCGGGTTCAGTAGTGTGGTAGATAGAAGCGCAGGCAGAGTAGGCGTTGGTCGCGTAAACTAAGGCACTGATATCAGAGGCTTCCCGCACCTTTCCCGGTTATCCCCTATTACTTTGGTATTCGTTGAAGTAGAGTAAATGTCCTTCGGGGACATCCATTTATTACGTAATGAAAAAATCGAGGTTTTTTTAACTCACTATATCTGCACTTGATCCAGTGTGTTCGTGATTTTTTTAAACCACTTGGTAATCACAAACACTAAACATTTCTTTGGCCTGATCTACAAGTTCAGAAACAGAGTTTTGAGGACATGGTGGACATGGTTCACGGTTGCACCGAATCTCCAGCGGAACAATGACGTCACTTTACGGGCACTTCTACCGCTGGGCGGCTTCTATCTGTCCCTCTAGTGTTTCTCCTGAAGGTAGTGCTATATCTGAAGGTAAAGTCATAGGACTACACGATGACCTCACTCTTTTGTAGAGCTTATATATGAAATTCTAGTCATCTTTCTCCTTTCACAATGTCTGTAGTTACTGAACTACAATTTTTGTAATTAACAAAATTTGTAAGAGGAACAGAATTGTTACAAATAACGACTAACGATATGAATTTAGGGTAATATATCCAAAAAGTTTAAGAGAAAACCTTAAAATATCATTTTGTTTTAAATGCACATGAAATTGTGAGTTATGTTATACAAGTTATATGAAGATCACTATTTCCAATTATGTTACAAATCGTAACGTAATGAATGGATATTCCCTTTCAGAGCGGGTCGGAATCTCTATTACACCATTTTTCGGGGTTCTTTCGTCAGCTTCAATCAATCGGCAGGTGTTGGGGCGCCCCAACTTCAATTCCACTTAGTGCCACAACAATGGGCAAAACCCAAGCACTGCCGAGACGAAGAAATGTCAAATATTTCTGTTGCGCTACACAACGATGCCGACGAGTCATTTTATGAGCAAAACTGACGCACTACATCACTACATTGATAACCGATCAGACTGTTTTTAGTTATCGCACCGCGGGTTATCATCATTCCACCTTATCAACCTACTAGCTACCCTGACCTTCGGCACCATGAATGACATGTTTCGCCTTTACAAACACGGGGCGCCAAAAAAAAAAATAAAGAAGCGACAGCTGTGATTCCAGCTGGGATGCGGTGGTGAGCAGTTCAAACCGCCCGAAACTTCCGGCGTACTCGGCTAAAAATTGCGTCTCCACTTATTTACGCACACCCCCGCACACGCTGTCGGTTGGTAGGGTGGGGAAACCGCGCACTAGAAGCTGTCGGTCGAAGCAGGAGAACAAACCAATTTGACTGCGTAATAGTCAGCTCGTGGCAGGCCCTTCAATATGACCCTGTACACCGTTTGTCTGCTACTTGTACAAACCCGACGAAGGACGGCGATAGGCGAAAGGTTAACTCAGTGAGCTCGATAGCTTCACCTCTGCTGGGGCCCAATTCTACTCTTCGGTTGGGGTTTGGGAATGTACACCAATATAGGGGAAATGATAGAATTCGTGGGAATTTTGTCGCCCGCTGGTAAAAGATGACTCTCTGGTGGGTGGAAGGGAAACTAAACTATCGCGTCAGTCTAGGTATTTCGAATGCTCTTCACAGAAGGAAGCAGGGACCTTCGGCGAACTAGGATCAAAGCAGTGCGGTGGTCTACTCCGCCTTACACAAAAAATAAAGTCAATTCTAACCTTCTCAAAAGCAGACAACAAAAAACCGATTTGTAGTTTGTTGTTGTTTTTTTTTCTTGTTTCGCTGATGCAAACGCAACTCTCCATAAATAATTCCAGTTTTATCTCGTCGTTCCCGTGGTTTGTGCGGTTCATTTCTGCATGCATACCTTTCGCCGTCTAACCGCTCGTTAATACATGCCATAAAAGATCACCCTTGCATACCTGTTGTAGTTCGCAGTCGCCGGTAGTGTAGTGTTTTGTCGCGATTGTGATCACAGACCCTGCTGCTGGATCGGTTTCATTTACGGCCCATCTACAAGGAAACGATCCATCCCGGGACCACGGTTAACCGGGAAGTCTTCCATACTTCCAGATCTTCATTATGAGCAGCAAGTTTTTTTTTCTCAAAAAATGAAAACAATTAATTAACTCCACTTTTGAAATTACTGCTTTTTTTTCAAAGTTTTTAAAACCACCCAATTTTATCCAATGCTAAATTACTGAGATAACATCACCAGGATGGACGCGTCCTTTGGATGGAGCTCAATCAATTTTTGTGCGAGAAAATTGGAAATGGAATGACTCAGTACGTATCTCTGGGTAATAATTCGTTAGCGTATTCAGTTTTGGGTCGAACCGAGATATAAAAAAAAAACTCACATTACGTTTAACGTGATAAATAGCGGATTTGTTTTAGTTTGAGCCGACATTTCCGACCATCACCTTGTCGGAATGATGGCAAAGTTGGTAAATACCCGCGACAGCTCGCAGCAGGACTGGGGCGGGGAGTACCTGTACAGTCTGTCTGCGCTCCGTTTTGGTGTTGTCTAACCCTTCCACTTCTTCGCGTTCTTTCTTCTCTTTGTACCCAATATTAGACTGACCCATATCTAAGCGAAGGCAGCAGCACCCATTGCCTGATGTGATACGCTTTTATTTTTGTAGTCTTCCAACCGGCCCGTCTAGCGAAAGGAACTTGGGCGAAGCAGAAGTCGGCTCGGTTGGTGCGAAAGATCTTCGCGTTATGTCTATTGCGTCGTGGCAGCACACATTAGCAAGGATAAGAGGACGTACTGCTAGCTAGCGAGGCAAGTGGGTAATATTTTTTTTATGAAGAAGGCAAGAAAAAACGGTAACTCTGCGACCGGCATCCTTCGTACCGGGTTTAAAATATCCACGATTTTGTTTTTCACCGTCTACTCCACCTATTCTTCTGGTGGAGATCTCGGCACTACGGGGGGAGACATCATCGACCCCGCTTTGATCATACGTTTCATCAGTCTGCAACCGTCCGATCAGTCAGTCTGATTACATCTAGTCCGTCTTTCCTTCTCACGTGTTGTTCATTCTCTCAACCTTCGCCTTTAAGGTTTTTGGCAGTTCTTTTACTGCCTGTTCTTTAGGCTCCTTTTACGAGCTTTCTTGTTTTTCCAAACCAAAATTGCGTGTTCCGTGTCTAACTCGTCCGAACTCCCGACACCTTCCAACGACGACCATTCAGGTCAGTCGCAGTTATGTCTCATTGCTCTAATTCAGCAGTAAAATTCTTTCTTGCCTTATTCTGGTTAATGGTTTGAGAAGAAAATTTGCGACTCCTTAATTTGAATCTCCGTAGCGAACTCAGTTGAGTCTCGAGCACTTGATAAGGTACGTCTAAAAAATGAGAAGAAAAATTAAAACACTAAAGTTATAGACTCTAAGACAAAAAGACATCAAAATCTTTCTTCAAATCTCCTTTACTTCCGATTTCTACTCTTATTTTTGTCGTCTAAAGCAATCCTACCTCTGTGTCTCTTTATATGTTCAGTAATGTCTGTTTCCCGTTCCTCCGTTCCAATTCTTTTTAAGTACTCCTCAAATCAATCTACTAATCTTGTACCTAGTTTTCATTACCTTGGGGTAATCATAGATTGCAACTTGTCTTTCAATATCCATAATGAGGCCTCATGCAACATCAATTATGACAATTTTCTTGAATTTTTGTGTCTTAGTGTTGTGAATTCTACGTTAGAGTATGCGTGTAATGTCTGGAACCCCGCATCTTCTTCTTGGATAACTATAATAAAAAAAACTTCAATGGTGTTTCTGAAGAATCGCATTGGACTTATGTGGAGTTGCTTCTTAACTCCTTTGGAGCTCAAGCATAATAGAGCGCAAGAGCTCCAGATCTCTTTTCCTTCACCACTTTTGATGGCACCTCGCGCAACCTTAGCTTCTGTGACCTCCTCTATCAAATACGTGGTCGTACTCAGTATGCTCTAATGCAAATACTTTCTTCCTCATATCCTCTAAGTTTAGATTATAGTTAGTAAGTTTATCATTAAAATTAATTTTTAATACAGTTTTTAGACATTAAAATGAGTTTGGCTCATAGGTACACCACTTAAACAGAATATTGTATATTGATTCACCATTGACAGCAATCAAATGTTGACTTATGTAGTAGAAGTCTCATACATTTTAAAATAAATAATTAATACATATATTTTGACTCCGATGGCATAGCACTAAATATCTATAAAGCCTTCTGATTGTTTTTTTTTAATGGCGCCGACTGGCTATTTTTTTAAAGATTTTTTGACATTTGCCTTCAGATATGTCAAAGGTGCTTTCTTTCTCTTTACTCTTGTTTAGTAGCACAGCAACATCGTGATATGGTTGGAAAGTCCATGAAATTCTATTATCTATGTTATCGAATATCTCTTTTGATAATTTATTGTTATTTTTATTAGATGACCTGTCCACGGCTCTTCCAATCGATAACATATATGCACGAAAGAAGTATTGATGATCCGAACTGATCCAGAAAACACACCATACAACCTTTACGCTTTGATAAAAGTCAAATGTGAGCTAGCTATGCGTTGTGGCGGGTTAAAGAAAAGAGGTCTAGAAATCCTTGAACTGATCGGTTCGCCGAAACCAGACCGGAATCCTCTGTCTGGTTAGGTTATTAAGGTGATTTTATTGCCAATTGAGACGTGTTTGGATAGCCGGAAAGAAACACAATATTAGTTGATTATTAAGTTATCATAAAAATGAGATAGTGTTTTTACTACCTTTTTTGCAACTGTTCGGCTGTATCTGATGGTTGGATGAACTAGTTTAACTCCCACGGAACAACATGTTGGGCGATTGTTTTCGCAAACAGGATAACATGGAAAACGCTAATCTATCGACTGTTAAAGTTTAGCTTACACGAAACAACCCATTCCGAGTGCATAAACTTGTTTTGGGACTCGCGTTAGATCGATGATGCCGTTTTATAAAAAAAAGGAAACTAATCTGCAAAACTATTTTCCATGGTTGGGACCCACTATCAAAACCCCATCGCCATTTTTTTCGCGAATAAAATACTATTCCAGGTAAATTAAAGAAAAAAACATCAAAACCAACCCAATCTCCAGACGGACTACCAGACGTGATGCTAGACGTCGTAAAGCCCCCGGCTAGAGGCATCATTATGACGCGAAGTTTTGGCTCCCAAAACTGGGAGGGGAGCCTTGATTAGCATTCTCTTGAAAGGAATGGACTTTGGACCATTGTTTTTTTCGTCTCAATTTGGTCAGTTTACTACCTAATTCAGCCCGTCCGGGATGTGGAGCCGTCTGCGACCCAAGCATTTAACAGGTAGACATCGGTCCAGTTTTGCAGTGAAAGAGCAACCCCAAAAACCTTAAGGCGGTCGTTGGGAGTACCCATCGCCAAGGTCCCAAGAAACAAACGCGAATTGTCCTGAAGTGGCTGAAGCACTTTTGCAAAGGTTTACCTCTGGCGGTGGCGCTAAAGAAACGTTATTTGCTTCTTCACGTTCGTAATTCTTCTATATTTCCATATAAAGGTTTCAGACATTTATATACAGAAGATAATAAAATCTATTGTATTCAAGATGTCAAGAGATATATGACCTAAAATTTCAAAAACAATAATTTCAGGTTTATGCTTGTAATCAAAGTGACATTTTGCACAAAAGAAAATGTTTTTTATAAACATAAAAATGAAAGTTACGCGACTAGAAATTGTGAATGGCGTTTATGGACTCGATTTTATTGGAACTGAAAAGGTTTAAGGTTTCGATACTGGCGGTAATGGAAATGTTAAGGCTTCCATTCCAATGTAGTCTAACACTAAATTCGTATCCGGGCTACTAACCGCTAGACCTTTTGAAGCAGAATTAATGATAAAAAAGAAACTGTTGTTTTGCTCCATGCGGATAACACTAGACCACGGTTTCGGGGGCACTCTGGGAACTTGGTTGAGACATTTCTAATGCATTTGCCATTTATAGTTGCAGACTTGTCACTTCCAGCTCGATAACAGACTGACATCAAGCTGAGTTAGTGAAAGTCGAATCCTAGAGGTTTTTGCCTATAAACTCCAAGGCACAGTAGCCTGAGGAGGGACGAATAAAATGGCGACAAGTTATTGGAATAAATTGGAGCATTTTTTTTTCCATAACCTCAAACTCTATCTGAAACATTTTAAATACAAATCTTGAATCTTAAACCCAATAGAAAAACTTGGAGAACTTGCCAAGGAGACGTTGGATTACTTTGTCTCAAGAAATATCTGCTCAAAATGCAAAGATTTATGCAAATTGATGCAGTGGTTAGAAAAAAAAGGCGAAGATTAATATCGTCGGAAATTGCATCACCTAATGTCCAAAAGCAAATTTCGCCTGTTCGATCCAGTTCGGGATCCTTTTAAGGTGGTGCGGTCTGTTACAAATTAGAATTACAGTCAGATGAGCAAAAAACCTACCTTTTTCTAACTTGGATAAACAAGCAGATGAACTACATTCGGTCGTCGGTATGACCGATTATGGATCATCAACGCGATACGCTTAAACAGTTTCCCATTGAACACAGGAACAAGGGATGGAATGGCGCAGTGGGCATGAAGTAGGAAATAAAGTTTACGTTTGCATAAAATTCTCTCCCACATAACCTGTCCCGGTTCGAGCGAACAAAAGGCGCCAGCTGAGCAACCATCGGCGAAACGGAAGCAGTGTGAAAGAGGAGGCAAACAGCATAACATCCCTTCCCAGCCTACTCTGCCAACATCAAGATACAGAAATTCCTTAATTTGTGACGAAAATATCAACCGCTTTTACTCTTCCTGAGTGATTGCTTCTATGGTAGTGGTCTACTACGTCCATCCCTCTTGGACACCACCCGCCCCAATATCCAAAAAGAACCCATTCAACAGTCTAAAGTGTCGGAAGAAGCAGCGCCCTGATACAGCGCTGCAGATATCTGTTTCCCAGCCGGCGGGCGTACGATCAAGAACAAGATTTGACAGAATGAAACTGAAACTCTTCGGCGTCTATCGTACCGGAATCGGCACCACGACCCAGACAGCAGGGAACTAGTACGACTAATGCCGCCCTCTTCACACCAACCTTCCCTTTATCATGTGCTATTGTTGTTATTGTTTTACCTTTTTGTTTATTTCACTGTCGCGCAACCGAAATAAAAGAAGGTCAACGCCAACGTAAACGATTACGTTTGGGGTCTGGCGGGATGATTTATAAAATTAATTACATTCACACGCGAGCGAAACTACTGAAACCGTTCGGAACCATGGAAGGGATACACAGGTGGAAGTTGAAAGGGATAGTGGTTTAGGAAATGACGCGTTTTTTTTTGGTGTTGCTTTTGGTGGCGATTGGGAGTTGGGGCGTAAGACCGCTCGCGATGTACGACATTGTACGCACTTCTGTACCGGGTGGGAGGTCTCCGCAAGTCTGTTTATATGGAAGAAAGGGACATGGTGCTTGGTTTTCAATTGAGAACCTTATGCGTTTTGTGTGCTGACGTCTGATTGACTTACTAAACAGTTTTTTTTTCGAATGCGACATTCAACAAAGGAGCTTCTTGTGTAAGTCGCAACAGCCCAATAGTGCTATAAATTTTCTTTAATCTCAAAAGCGTAATTTCAAGATTGCAGAAATGGTTCGCCAACTCACGACATGGATGACTAACACCTACTTTGTAGCAAGGTATTTCATATGCATCAAATATTCAAGACGTTCTGAATATCTGACGGGAATTCTGAAACCAGAGTTGAGATATTGTTAACATTGTAATTTGAAGCGAGAAGACCTTATCATACTCTAAAATATTATAAAACATCTTAATTGCTTAAAGACCTAATAGTTCTATCAGCCAGTAGTAACAGATCACCTGAGAGCGATAGACTCTTTAAGATGAGCTTGATGAGGTTTGCAGTTGGCCTTGTTTCAGGTCTGAATTTGTTGGAGAAAAAACTACCTCCATCCAAATATTCACACTGGGACCCTTCAGAAATGTCAGGCCCAGATTCCCACCTACTCATTGGTTTTAAAGTCAGATATTTAAGACACCAACGATCGAGGTTGTTAGAAGTTGAAGGGGAGTCGAAGTGAAGACTAGGACATCCTGGGAAAATAGTGTATTACCATCTTCTAAGTCCATTTTAAACGAATTCTTGCTAAGCTATGTTTAAAGATGCAGCAGGTTCTTTTAATGTTTGCCGGTTCTGCGGTGCAATTCATCAAAGATCCCGCCTTTCAATGAAATTCTGCTCCTATAGTCTATTCTTAACAAAAACATTCCTACTCTGCACTACGGACATATCCATCTCTCCATTATTTCTTCATTCGTAACAACAGAAGCGATCGTGGATGCTTATGTAAACAAGCATTACAATGATGAAACAATGTTACTCAATTTCATCTCCGCTCCTTTTGTTCTTGAGCAAAAAAAATGTGGACAAAAACTAGAATTTAATTTCGTTTGTCAAAAACTACTGTAATAAATAAAGCGCTAAGGAAATCGCAACTCTTACTGAACAGATGTGGGAGTTCTTAAATAGTTTAACCATAGCTACTTAAAACATTAAAATTTTAACAACACTGATCAGCTGACATATGCCGAAGCAAATAAATATAAAAAAACGAGAACAGAATGAACAAAATATGTCAAACGCACGCAAGGACGGTGTCGATTTTGCTCCCGAAAAAAATAAACAAAAATTGGGAAGTAAACGAAATTTATCTGAAGCAAGTGTGAAAATTAATGCATGCACAGGATGCATACCCGCAAGCACATCATGTAACCGGCCATTTCTTCTCAACACCGTACACCGCAATTACCATGCGTTACGCGTTTAGTTGATGCGTAGATTTAATCTTTTAGAGCGCGAGTGCTAAACGCGATGGCACGATCTACGCATTAGATGCTAAATTTGAGCTGGATGCGTACCGCGGCCAAGACGCGGTAGAAAGCGAAGCTGGTTCGTTGCTGTTATCCTCTTTGCGTACCTCCGCTTATCCTAAACTAGCCGCTCTGCGCAATAGAGAGGCAGAGAGTGTAGACCAGTTTAGGTGCTATGTTGTGGACGTGAGACCGAACAAATTGACAAAAGAAAAGAACACCGAAAGAAGTTAAAGACAGCTAGCTGTAATCTTATCACTCATCTGCATTTTTATTATATTAAATTTATCTTTTTTTAATTCCGCTGTTCTGGAAAATACTCATAATTTTCCTCTTAACAAACATTTATTCAAAATATACGCAGATATATCAGAAAGAAGAAAAATATTAGTAGCTCATCAAATGTCCATCTACGGTATCTATTGGATCTTTAGCGTTAGTCATTCAAGACAGCTAAATAGGTGAGAGAGATTAAAGGGGCATACCATTTAACAGTGAAGATGTTCAAGATCGAGTTCAAATCTCACCAGGAGCAGCAGCCAGTAGCGCGTTGCAATTACCAGGAGAGTGAGAGAGGGATTAAAAACTACACGAGCACGTTTTTTATAAAGACAGACTGCATTTGTTGGGGGATATTCAAGATTTTTGGAGAGATAATCCCAACTTTTGAGATTTTCCAACATTTTTGCTTTTAGCTTAACGGATTTTCTTTTAATTTAATTAATAGAAATAAAATGCTAAACTTTTCACCTGAGAAGAAACTGGCGGTTTTATTACACTTTTCGTCATTTAGGTGATTGAACTAGTATCCGTTGCAATACAACTGCCGATCGGGTTGCGCTCTCGGATAGCCGCACCGAGCGTGACCACGAAACCATCTCCGTTCTCGCACAGCACGCTAATGCCTACCGCAAATTATGTGCGAAATGGTTGATGCATCAAACCGAGACGGTTGAAAATGAAATGAAATAAAATAAACCTATAAAATTTTCGAATCGGCCAGTGTGACACCCACTAATTAATTGGTTCGTTTCTGTCTGTAGCGTCAGAAGCGGGCAAAAAAATTAAAAGCAGAACAGCGCCGCTCATAATGCTGCTCCTCATTCAACCGATCTAGTGACTCGCTGAACTGAAGATAGGGAGAGCAACGAAAAGAAAAAAAAAGCGGAAAAAGCCGAATCTAATTAAACCGATTGCGTGATTTGGTTCGAGCGCGTGCACACACACTTCCGGGTTTTTTCGCTCTCTCTCTCTCTCTCTCTCTCTCTCTCTCTCTATTCCTCGTGTGAGCTCTACAGTGCGTGGCAGTATTGCTACTACCAGCACCTCTGCAAGAAGGGAGACGATCGTGACCCCAACTGACACTGCCAGTCAAGTCAGTCAGGTGAAGAAAATTAAGATTTTTCCCTCTTACCTTACCTCTTGGGATTTTTTTTCTTACACTTTAATGAAGCAGGACCAAAGAAACGGTTACGCACGGGGAGTGGGATATGGAAGGTTGGAAAAATGATGTGATCTTCACTTCGTTTTCCTCCACTAGGGTTCTCGATGGGGTTTTGGTTCTAGTTGGATGGGCACCCCTTATCGTTTTGTGTTATTTTTTTCTCTCTCTCTTTTTGTTTCTGTGTACTGCCGAATAACCATAGTCGGTTTGACAGCATCGCACTCGGGGATGGAAAAGCGCGTATGAGCAACGCGGGGGGGGGGGGGGGAGGAGGGCGCGTACACACGCGCACGGGGTAGACGCTTACGCATACGGTCGGTAGGCGTTCGCCATTTGATTTACGCACGAGCCGTTAAACGAGGTCAGTTACTGTAAAAATAGCTCGCGATTCTTTGCACCACCCCGGTGAAGTGCGGAGAGTTGCGGCTGCCGAGGAGTGGAGAGTAGAAGGTGCGGGAAGGTGCGTCGGAGCCGGCGGAGTAATAAGGCAACAGGCAAGAATCCGAAGCACCTGAAGCGGAAGTAGCATTGCGTCTTGCGAAGCTACAGGTCGGCAAATTCGCGATGTCAACTGGAGGTTTTGTTTTCCAAACACCTTGGTTTTAAAGGCCTGGACAAGATAAGAGCATAATAACTCTTTTCAATGTGGTGAGTCAGTATGGAAGTGGGAATATAGAGATTCGAAACTTTTGTTCAATATTTTGAGGTTCTTCCAAGACTCTCCATGGATCTACACGTATCACACTTCTGATCCTATGACGGCTCTTTTGCAGTTCAACTCACTCACTCCTTGCAATGAATCGACTCACTCGTTAGTATTAAAAACGAGTCTTTGCTTTGAGTCTATTGGATGATATTCACCTCCAATGAGTCACTAATCATCGCAAAGAGTTAGTTAGTTGAAAGGCGAGAGTTTTGTGAAAAGAGCTGTTGAGATTAACCTTAATTTAAAAAAAGAAATAAGAAAGGCTAAGTGAACCAAAACAGGGTAGATCAGAACAATTTTCCCGTGTAAAAAAATATTAATACAGTGAGGATATCAGAGAGAATGCTATTTCAGGTCTTTTTTTCCAATTTGGAATTCAAATCACTCATCCAATTGAATGGGTGAATATTCCTAAGATAGGACTCTCCACAGCCATATTTTCAATTTGATGGTACACTGTTTAGAATAAATATTCGCTGGTTGTCAATTAAGATTATGTATTTAATTAGTACTAAATCGACAGAGCTATGAACTCTTAATAGATGTGAATATTGGTGAGTACCTTAAGCAGGCCAGAGAATTTCCATCTTAGGAAGACTTTCTAAGGGAAAACAAACAAATATGACTTATTCTTGTCAAGAAGTTCTAAACGTAGTCTATACGCTATATAGCATATGAGAAGTGATCGCAAACATTTTTTCATACATTATGCACATCTCTCAAATGTCTTCTCTCCAAGGCTTCAAGGACTGGCAATAAGGAGTTTTCGCTAATTTTATATTAGTCTATTTCGAAGCTTCACAAAGCTATATTAGCCCTCTAGTAATCCATCCTAATGCTATCGATCGTTTAATCTTTCATTGAAGGAACTAAAAAAAATGTTATTTTAAACATTATGAAAATTACGCAAATTGAATCTCAAGGGTAAAGTATACACGGACACTCTGATCACTTCAAGCGTTCATTAGCTTTCAACAGATGAATGGGAACTCTATTCTACCTTCCTACCGAATGTTCAACATAGAAAAACTAAACTCTGATATTGTTACATGCTCTTATTATAATCGCATAATAGAAGCGTTCCAAAACCCTGAAAGTTCATAACCTCAAAATCTAAAAGGAGCACTCCTTAACTTCAACCTGGCTAGAACCTATAATTCTTCCAGGCCATTTTATCAAACAGTCGGAAGTGGATATGTTTGAGAACAATAAAATCATGAATCCATCTTCGAAACGGATTGAAAGATGGACGTAAATCACCTGATGTGACGGATAAGCTCGGGCACGAACTGGACAGGTTTATGTGCAGGCAGCGCGTTTGTGGCAGAATTATTCCAACTACAGCCATAATAAAGCAGTAAACATTTGCTTCGGAGAGGGGAAAATGAGGTGGAAAATTCGTTACCCCACATCGATGAGTGTTTCGATCGCTTGCATGACGAGCCGTACATCTATTTTTAATTATTTTAAGCAACTAACAAGCATATATTAACAGATGGAATAATTTATCGATAATAAAAAAACGAGCAAATGTACCTTTGAACGGTGAGACCCGTGCCGAAACGGCACCGAAAAGTATCATCGAGCTTAATTTATGATAATTGCACGGTTTCATTCTACTTCCACTTTTCATATTTTCTATCTACACTCGGTTTACAAATCTACCGAAAGAAAAAAAAAAGGAATGAACGCCGTCCGACCGAAATCAGCACCTTCTTCATCGGCCCCAATTAATATCGTTCCCCGTGTCGCACGACGATGGCATTGAACTGTCAAAAAATTGAGTATACCTCGGTATCCAACGCAGCAAACGGATCGGTACCGGAACCGGGCGCAACCGTAGCAACCAGTTTAAGACATCGGTTCCGCTTGGCCGTCCATCCAACGGCTCGGCGTTTCGGACAACCTGCTACGGATCCGTGTGTAAATAATAAGCTACCACGGCACGGCGGTCTTTCGGCTATAAACTCACAGCCATGAACAGCCGGGCAGAGGTGCAAAACTCAATTAGCGCTAATGATTGCATCATACGCAGCGGAACATAAGGAACAATGCACCATGGGGACGTAAAAGGGCATCCAGAAAATTCTTACTCCCGTACTAGAAGACAATTGGTGTGTGTTAGGTTTCATAAAAATAAGAAAAATGAAACATTCCTTGCATCTCTTTTTCGTCTTTTATCACTTTTGAACAAAACAAATAAATAAATAAAACAAATATACAGAAAAGATGCAACAATTTAAATTTTGCTTGATTTTAACAACAAAACAGACAAAAACGACAAAGACCAAACTTTTTAAACCAACTTTTGGATATTACCTAAGAGATAAACAAAACCTTCACAAACGGGAAAAATTTCCAAAATTAACAAAAAGTTAAAAAACCAATTCCAGCTAACAGAAAAGAAACGGAAAGCGAACGCACATTAACTTATAAATGAGAATAATTTAATAAAATTCAAAACAACAAATACTTTCCCTGTAACTGTTCTGTGCCTTTTAAAATACATTGAAAAAATTATTAAAATATGTAAAAAATATGAACCAAAGTCACAGTTTTTTGCTTCACAGAAGAAAACAAAAACAAAGCAAACCAAAAAAAAAACAGTAAATGAAAGCCAAAAGTTTTGCGCAAAACATTACCTAATTGATGGAAAATTCTTTGGAAACAGATAAGATAACCGGAATTAAAAACAAGTTAGAAACCAATTCCAGCGCAAACCGAAAAGAAACGGAAAGCGAACGCAAAGAGAACGCACATTAGCGTAAAAGAGTAAAAGTAAACCTTAAAACTGATACAGCTTAATTTACATTACGCATATAGACAAGGAACTGGAAGGGTGAAAAACTTCCTTTCTATATGGGTCTTCAAATGCGCGTACAGAACATTAAACCCCCTAGGGAACATGGGGCCGGTAGCAGTGGAAGCATGAAAGAGAAAATGGAGATCAAACATAAAAACGATAATTAACGCACATCACGCTAATCGTTGCCGTTTAATGCAGGTGTGCAATATACGTATACACGCTTGCAGCAGCAGGGTAAGTGCCAGTGCCGTGCAGCGCATAAAGAGTATCCCTTCGAGCGGGGCATAATAATTCATCCGCTCGTCCATATTGGTGTACTCGCGGATGAAAGGTGAAGTTCTTTACTTTTTGACTCGTTCTTCGTTCGTTTGTTTGAATTTTTGCACAATGAATATGCAACGCAGACGGAAGTTACCCTTCGCCGCTCGTGGGGCCTCATCGCCCATCCCAGGGTTGACACCTGGGCCGGTGCGTGTCTTTGCCGGATGGTGAGAATCAAACAGAGGAAGCAACTAATTAACAACCAACAGACACCCGGGTTACGATCGTGCGGACGAGTGTAAAGAACTTCTGGTTACACTTCACCCCATTCGCGATACACTTAGCTTTAGGGGTGGGTGCAACAATGTAGGCAGCGAAAAGTACATCACCTCCAACAACCGAATCTTTGGCAGATCCCGAATTGACCCGCTTTAAAGGTGTCGCGGTGTTTTCCTTCGCTACCCACACACTCATCATTCTCGACGGCAAAATAAATATGACTTCGAATTCGCACCGCCTGCAGTCTTGTTTAGCCCAGGAGTGCGGGATATTGCGGATGTACTGCTTGTCGTTGAAACAACAACCCCAGCTAGAGAAGTGACGTCGCACGCTGGCGACCTAGATAAACAATGCTCTCGGCAGTTCAGGCCCTCGAGGGTATGAATGATGTCTGACACCATGCCAGCCCCTCTACGCATCTCCATTGCGAAATACCCTAACAAGGAAACGAAGGGGGGAAAGCAAATGATGACAAAACGGCTTAACTACGATCGGGAACTCTCAAACCCACATGCACACATAACTCGTTATGGTAAGAGTTACTGTTTTTTCGTTGTTGCTATTTTTCCATTTGGATCCCACACGATCGTGTGCACCTACGCCTACTATGAGCTGGTGGGAAATAGAACATCTTCTTCCTTTATTTTTCAATTACATCGTAGCAAATTGTAACAAAAAAGATGCTGGCTATGAGCTAGCCTTTAGTGTTTGAGAATAATTACCAATATGTTCGAGATTTTTAATATTCTCTAGCACATGACGAGTGTAGAGATTAGCTGCATGATAGTGATCTCGATAAATGTATCAATACGACAGGTCTTGGGGGTATTGAGGTTTTTTGGACAGCTTTGACCATCAAGACGGGTGTCTTGCGACGAGAAGTTTCTTGGGGTTTTAAAATAGCTGCGTATTGCCTAGCACCCTTGTTCATATCTTAACTTCAGGGTTGTTTTTTGATTGAAGCTGTTTAGGTACTTTATTGAACGCCTTCAAAGTCGTTTAATTTCCTTTCTGTATATTAGTACTGTATATACTCGAGTATTCTCAGAACTTAGATTGATCTATACAAGGGAGTTCTCAAAGTTATTTGGAGAACTGGAACATGGAGAGTTTTGGGTACCATTAGCTAGCAATAGGGAAGGATCTTAATAAATCTCTCCAAAAATATTGATCATTTTGCTCAACTTTGACCATCTAGACACAAGTCTTGAGATGAGAAGTTTCGTGAGGCCTTAGAATAGCCAGACATTGGCCCTTATGAGTATCTTATCATTTTTGGTGTTGGGGCTGAACTCTGGATCACAATACAGATGCACTTTTGGACAACTTCAAAGTTCGTTCGAATTATTATCTGTTTTCATAATTTCAAAGAAAAAAGCTGTCCAAGTTTTTTTTGAATCGATTCTTGGAAAATCATGAACAGCCTTGTTCTAGCACCAAATTGGGGAGTTGAGGGATGACCCCATCTCCGTATCCCAATCCTTTAATGAGGAACTGGTATTACTCTCCATATTTTTTGAGTTCCTGCCAGTTTAAAAGCATATGACAAGCCTGTCTCTGGAAGTGTTAATGAGCAAGGCCCGTTTTGCTTGAATCAAGGTGCTAACGATTATGACTAATAAGTCGCCTAACTACGTCGCAAATTGAGTATACCAACGGTTCGATTAGCTCACCCATAAACAAAACAGCCTGAGTGGAATGGGACTATAACTTTTTTAATCGTCAATAATGAAACATTCCGAAACGCAACAGGAGATGTTTACTGACTCACTGCTACTGTTCGGTGTGGAGCATTGGAGCGAAAATAAATTTTATTTAAAAAAAAACAACAACACATAAAACAATACAATGTTGATAAACAGACGCTTCACTCATCCATCGATTACTGCTTACACCCACCATGACGGATTATTATTTTTCTTACGCGTGCGCGTTTGAACGTCCAACGACAGATAAAAAAAACCTGGGTAAGTGGCCGCGAAGGACTAAGGCAGAACCGGAGGAAACTTTCTCTGTTTTTCTCCCTGCTGTCGTTGTTTGCACCCGTGTCGCGGTTTTATTTTCCTATAAACAATATGTAAGTTTGTGTTCTTTTTGGCTTCGTTTACCTCAATGTTACTTTGCTTGCACAACGCTTGACACCGGAGCATCACCTTATGTTGACATGTTGAGCGCTGCCGGCGAGACACGGGTTGACGTAGTTCCGCGCGGGGTGCAAGTGACCGAAAGATGTGCAGGAAACGTACAGCAGTACGACAGGAGCGCGCATCGACTTATTGACACAAATGTCTGGCCGGTTCCGGGCGGACAACAAGCATCCAACACATCCAGCAGGGTGCAAAAATAAAAAAAGCGAACGAAGAAAAAAGTGATGGCTAACGCCTGAATCGAGGCTAAGAAGTGTATTTAATTTTTTAATATTCCATCCGCATGGGGAACCCAGGGCAACGAAAATTAAAACGAGAGAAAAAAAAAGCATTCACCGCATGCTTTTCGGGCGGACGAATGGCGCACAGGCTGACTGTTTAAAATGCAGTGTCCACTTCACTTCCATGCAGGCACAAGCCCTCTCTTCCCCCCTCCGCGTCAGCGACCTGCCCCCCTCAAAAACCCTGGCGGTAGGGGGAGGTTTTGGGTCAATGGCCCCGGCCAAGAGTACGCGCCGTCTGGTCAATTTGTAACGAGCGGGCCAAACCGGGCAAAAGACAAGCAAAGCGGAATGCAAGCAAAACGCAGCCGGTGTCCAAATGGCAGCAGTGCAGCAGAGAAGCAACAACAACAACAACAACAAAATTGATAAATAAACCAACCCGCACAACGTGCCGAAAAGGAACGACACAGAAAATTAAAACCCAAAAAACAAAAAGAAAACACCAGACGCAACCCTGAAGGATATCGGTTTTAGTGCAGGACACACTTGATTGCTGTATTAGGTGGTGGGGTTTTGGTTGAGGTTTTGCGCCCATTTCGCCAGCCGGATGCAGCGCGAACGCCCAGGTGACGCCACTCGGGGTTTGTGTCTTGGTACAAATTTGCTGGACCGCTTCCGGGCATAAACATAAGCGGCACGGGGTAGTAAAGTTTGCGCTGCATGATTTGTTTTTTTTTTGCAGTTAATGCAATTAAAGATAATTTTGCACCCGTTCAAACCTAAATGCTAATGAATGTCAATGCGCAGGAATGAATGATCGTCGCCCGATGGCAGCTGTCAATGTTGCCCAACGGGCAAGTGGGATGCATTTTAATAAGCTTTTGGGTAATGGGTAATACAACTAATTGCCATCCTCATTTTTCGTAATTCGTCCCAACATAATGCGATCAAATGCTGTAATAAACATCCTTGTGGAAGGATTCACTGTTGCAGGCAGGATGTTCGTTAAGATTGGTTGTAAAAGTTTTCATTCAATTAACCGTGTGTGTGTGTTGACTTCCGAACTAATTTACTGTTTTTAGCTGTTCCATAAGGAAAGCGTTCACATTGTATAACAGTTGGCGTTTGCAATTAGTACAGAAATTACATTGCCGAGACAGTATTAAAACCCTGTTTTGCTTGCTTTGCACTTGTTATATGAAGTAACTATTGTTTTGTTTTACTCCTTATACGTATTTACTTTTGTTTTTATAAACTCGTTATTCGTCTTTACTAGTGTTGGGTAAATCTGATTCAGATTCATGAATCTTTGAGGATTCATGAATCTTTTTGGAGTCGACTCATGAATTGAATGACTCTTCAATGAAGATTCATATGGATGACTCTTTCGATAAGATTCATTAAGCACAACACTAGTCTTTACTTTTGTTTTGTTATACTCATTATAAGTGTTTATTTTTGTTTTCTTATGCTCGTTTTACGTATTTACTGTTGTTCTGTTATATTCGTTACACGCAGTAACTTTAGCTTTGTTTTAACTGTTATATGTAATATTTTTTTGTTCTGTTAACATCTGTTATTCAATTTGGACGCTGTGTGCAGCATTTCCATGTGTTCAAACACTTTAAACCCCCACAGCCATTATACGGCCGGCATGACCGAATAGGTCGTTACGCCAATCAATAAGAAGAAAATAGAAGAAGTATTTATGGCACAAAGAAGGCGACTATAGGAATTTATCACAGCTAAAACTAAATCCCCATGTATAACACCATCCTTTCCTTTGCTATCTTAGACACAAAAGGTGATATCATACTTATTTTAATATTGTTAGAACCCAGTTCACATAGAATACGAAGTATTAGATTGCAATAATCATAAATTATTATCAGAGTAGACATTTGCATTCGTTTCGTACCAAAACGAGGTTTGCAAATAATCTTAATCAGTTTAAGACAACCTCTTAAGTTGAAGATAAGTGTCTGATAGTGATATCCAACAATTATTACCCTTGAATAGAACTAGAATGAATAGAGTACACAACATTACTTTTATAATTCCCCTTAATAACCCTTTAACGAGTCTTATTACGAGTGTAATTGCAATAGACTTACCGAATAATCTTGCGCTTGTTGTTCGGGTGCAATCGTTCCGCCGACTCCGCATCGACACGCTGCAGAACACGATGAAGCAATGCCGAATCGTGCGCTTCGAGCGCATCGCTCGATCCCATCGTCGGCAACTCCTCCAGAATGCGCTCCAGTACGTTCCCGTGCTCCACTGCAACGGCACCGTCCGCTTTCGGTTGCTTTGCGTCGGGTTCGGCCGCAATCTGCACTTCGGTGGCGCTACGCAACCGGACACGTTCGCGCTTCACACCCGCACCGAGCAGTACCCGCCACAGGATACTCTCGATGTAGTAATTGGTGCCGCCCACGACGATGGGCATCCGGTTGGCCGCCAGCAGCGAATCGATCTGGGGGTTTTTCGCCGAGTGAAGGAAAATTCCATCTGTGTGCGTGTGCGCGTGTAGTACCTTTTTTTTTCACATCTCACTACCGACGAACGTTCCCTTCCACAGCGGTTGCTTAGCGGTGGAGGTCAATTCTCCAACGCTCGGTAGACGACGAAACCAGCTGTACCAAGTGTGGTCTGAAGCAAAATCTACTACTCTTGTTTGGATTTGCCACATTGAAACACTTTCACAAACAATGGAAAACACCAAACGAACTGTACAACCGATGCCGTGAAACCAGAACCCCCGCGTACGGATGAAACAATGCGCGGAATGTTTATTCCAGCACGGGGAGTATCGTGATCGTTTTTTTTTCGTTTTTACTGCCTCGTGTATAAACATGCAGATTTTGAACACTGTTCAAACAAGAAACGACATTCAAGAGGAAATAGTTGGAGATCGATCATAGTAATAGCGTCTCCTTCCCAACTAGCTGTTGTTGGTTGTTATCGGTATCAGCCGACCCGATGCTAAGCTACTGGAGAATTCCCGTGAAAGATCTCTACGGCGTCGCACAGCAGCAAAGTCAACAGAGGGTAAAGAGAAGCGCAGGAAAAGAAGTGTGCGCAGGTTTCGAAAGCTGTGGTAATATTTATTGAAGCATGGCAAAGAGGTGACGTTCAGATATAGGACGCAGCACAACCTCAGATTCTCAGTTTTATCTACTATCAGTGCGTTGCTACCATCTACTCTTTCGCTTCTTTTTCGTCTTCTTTATTGCATGATGAGCAACCAGCTTATATCTGCAGTGTAAGAACTGGAATTTGACGAAAGACTGTCTAGAATAGACGAGAACAACTCTTTGAACCTGAGGACATGAAAGCTCCCCTAGAATGGAACTCTTCTCAATGTTGTATTTGTCCAAAATGGTTACCGATGTCTAATTGAACACCTCCAATTTAATTCCTAAGGGTTCTCTGAGTCATATAGTGCTGGGTGTCGTTTGCAACGTAGTCGGATATTCAAACTAGACGAGGATTCGATCCAAAATCTTCGGTGTACATTTTTACCTAAAAAAAGAGATCTTAAAACTCTAAACTTCAAAACTACAGATAAAAAAGATACTAAAGATAAGAACTTTAAAACTTCTCAATTCGGGGAAGAGATCGTCTACTAGCAAGCAACTCTACTGGAGCAATAATTTCTTCCAGACATTTGGGCCAATTGCTGTTCTGAACGATCCATGTGTCTAAACATCTTAGCATAGTTTGTTTCCAAGCCACTCAGAAGCCTGCAGAACAGTATGGATCGGGTTGACTGGTTTTTCTCAAGGACACCGTGGCGTACACGTGTGGGTCGCCGTAAATCTCCTGTCACGATTCCACTTGCCAAGCATAATGCGCATTCATTGTACCGTTTTCGTTCGAGGAGAGAGAAGAAGAAGAAAAAAACGTGTTAATTGAATGTTAAAGGTACGGAACCATCTCAGCAGCCTCTAATCAACCTTTCAAAATGAATGAAAATAGCAAGAACAACGACAAAAAAAATAGACGCCCGACCCGTGGATAACATTCGCTTTCGCTCTGTGGGCAGACTGATCGATTGGCCCTGAGCTTTAAAAGGATTCACGATACAATTGTGCAGGTTGCTGATGGTATGCTTCTTCGCTGATCGTGCGTGTAGAGGTGAGCAGAAAAAGAGTCCGCCCCACACTGGCGCAATTGAATCCGAGACAACGCACAACGCGCAACAAGTCAGAAAAAAAAACCATTGCTGGCTTGTTAAGCTATAAATTAATAATCGCTTGCCCCGTGCCGTCCGACTACCTCCGTGCAAGACGCCGACGAAAACCGGACCCCTGCCCCCTCACACGCTTGCGCATAATGTCGACGTTGGCGTTGCGTGTACGCATCCATCCATCCATCCATTCAGTAAGCAATATACAGAACCAAACCCCGATCCAACCAGTCTGCCTGAAGAAGAGTAGGGAAAAGCAATCATAAGAACGATAAAAGCGACCCCTGTCCGGTATCCGCCATCCAAACCGCGCGTATGCCGTCCACGAACGGGGTCGTCCGTGCCGCGAAGGGGCGCGAAACCCGGCAACAAAATGGCAACTGAAGGCAGGCGCCGCGTACGCAACGGTGTTCGCGTATTTCGCTTCCGCGTGATGTTAATTTATTTTCGGCTAGCGTGCGCCGCCGCCTTCGACAGCCAGCGACATCGCCGAAGATATGGGTTCTTCACTGCGTTCAGCTTTCCCTTTCTAGCACAAGGGGCCAATATCATTTGGCGAGTCTTCCCGACCCTTCCCCCCCCCCCCCTTTACCCACCTTACCTCCTTTTATCCATCTACTTTAGGGTTGGGATCTCATCCGAAGAATACAACCACACGCAAATCCGGTGCACAAATTTGCAGAACCAAACGCACACACTTAACGTGCGTCTTCACTTCCTTATTATGTTCATCTCAGCTTTACATCATCCGTTGCCGGCTCCGTCTCCGTTCTTCTTACACCGTACTGCTGCAGAACGAGCGCTAGTTCCCAGGCCCCTAGTTCGTGAAGCTGATTTATGCCCCCGGACTCTTCCTGTTCAACGGGAGGTTTGGCGTCTCTTTTTTCCACCGAAGTTCGCCTGGAGTTCCCCATCTTACGGGGAGTCATCCTCACAGGTTCCAGTGGGTTTAAATCTTCTCCAAGCAATGTTGCCGATTCATTGAATACTTGTCGTGTCCACTAGCACAAAAGCCCCAACACCGCAGTGCACATAGCTGAATAGGGAGTTACTATGGGCGAGCGTACCCGAGACCCGAGAGATGGAAATGAATGAATGGGAATGCTAACAAGCTAACGGCGCCTTTCGGGCAGGCGAGATTCTGGAACGAAAGTAAAACCATCGCACCTTCCCACCTCCCACTCGGCCGTCATATTCCTGTGCAGTCTCTCACGCCTACCAATCCAACATGCTGACACAATGGGTGGTTTAAAACAGCGTGGCTCTGTTTTTTTTTTTATCCAAACGTTCATTCTTAACCTCCCTACCATTCCTTGCTTCTTACATCGCCATATCTACCGGAGCATTTAGATGGAGTGGTTTGGCGCGCATTATCCAACCGTTCACTATAGACCGCACAACAAAAACGTGATATGTCTGCCGTGGTATATTGCTTTAAAAACAATTTGGAGATCCTTCTCCGTAGTAGGGTCTATAGTAACAAGGCCCAAGATTTAAAGTATGTTATTCACGACATTTGCCTTTAATTATCACAAGCTTTTATTATATAGTTCACCAATTTAATAATGAATTTAATTTGAGGCCTATAATGGTCGAACTCTATCCGGAATCCTTAACATTCCCATTAACATTTTTTATAGCACCAAACACTGGTGCGGCTCGTTTGTTGTCTACCACAAACGGTTGCGTATTCCTTCTGAAATACCAATCTTGCAAAAACTGGTTCTAGAACCTGTATCCTTTGCCCATCGACTGATGTTTTCCTACATCTAAACATACGTGCCGTACGTCGCGTAGCAACTGTGGAGTTAGATCCTCCTTTTAAGGGCTATAAATATAACATTTTGATTATACGTCCTGGTGTTCTAATAGTAACAATTTATAAGGTTTTTAAATCAATTTCAATGTGAAGGTGTCCAACTTTGAAACAAGTCAAATATCGCTCTCAGCGTCAGGGGTTTGACGTTAGGTTTAATACACCAGAAGTGATAGACCGAGATCTGAATATGTGAAGATTTCGAATGCTACGAAGTTAGTAGAAACTGGATCTCCTTCTAATCCAGGTATGACGACCTGTTACAAGCTATATAAAAGACTAATTTAATCTCCAATAAATAGCCTTGAAAAGCTATGAGCTATACATCTCCATCTCCAATGTCGAGGTCTCGAAGATCGTCAAAACTTCAATTATCAGATCCTTGTTCCATATGATAGATCTGTAGGAGTTCCAAACTTTCATTCAGGTTGGGTTCTTCACTAATGATATCGCTTGAAGGCCTCCACAAATGCAATATTCTCCAGAGCTCAAAAGTAGAGTATCTTACTGTCGTAGTTTGGTGAAACTTTATCTCTATTATGGAGACTCTAAACATCAAAGGTTTTTTATACTTCGTTAGTCTCAACACAAATTTTAACATGTTCGGGTTTTGAGTATTTATATCCTATTTCTACAAATATTTTCAAGAAAACAATGAACAGCATGTCACTTGCAAGAAAAATAATTCCGTACTATTCTAAGAGTGCGTTCAACTGGTAGTCGATCACCGTGGCTATTTCTCCATTACGCACGGACGGATAATTGATTTTGTTCTACCTTCGCTTCATGGCTCTTCAAACCCAGAACCGCTATTCTAGGGGATTTCCATTCAAGTTTGCAGGCGAACAGCAAAAAAAACTAAAAAGGAATACGAAAAAAAAGTACCCAAACCGTGAAGGAATGCGCATGTATAGGATGGGAGGTTTTATTTAATGTTCTACCCCTCTGCTACGCTATTTATTTGTCTCAGCAAACGGGCAAAGAAGAGTTTAAAGCATTGCGCCAAAAGCGAAATTGCAATTCAGCAAAAATACGGCAAAAAGACAGCAACTCAAACACATACATCTAGCTATGTCCGTTTGCGTCAGACAGGTTGGGATAGGAATGGGAAAAGATTTCACACTGTGTTTAATTAACATACACGAGTGATTCTGTACGAAAACTAACCCAACCCTGAGGCGCAAAAACAAATATGAGTTGTTGCTACGTTTGTGTCATTTGAAGCAGTCTTCTTTCGATGTCTTCGATACATCTCCGACTGTAGCTTTTATGAAGCATGTAAAAAAATTAAAAAAAAGTTAGGTAATGGCTTTTGCTTCTATCCAGAGTTTTACAAGCTCTAGGAAAATAATACTTCAAACGGCTAGAAACATAACACTTTCGATTTCTTGGACAATTTCGTTTGGAAGGAAAGTGACAACATTTCCGGTCTGGTATGGACAACTGCTGAGGTATATGGTGGATAAAGTAAAGAAGCTGAATTCCATCATAGACACCATTATTAATTCTGCGAACAGCGAAAGAGCAAGTGACTCATTACACAGTGTCCCAAAAAATTCTTGATGTCTATACGACCTCATAACGGAGGTGGAAGATCACAGCGGAGCATGTAATGGTGGTGTGCGGCTGGTCAAAGGTGTGCGGCACCCAGAAGCCACAACTTACAGGCAAACATTAGAACAGGAAACGGTTTCGAACCATACCTAACCTAACCTTATCCGCCGAGGGCGCACATAACCAAGGCTCTTTGCCGATATTACGAGCAATTCAAGAAGGCAGCCAAGTGGCCGCCAGCAGCAGAAAGGGGAGGGCTATGACCAACGGAATAGATGAAGGAAGTTCCGATAAAACAGAAATCATCATTTGCATGCTAATGGTATTTCTCCCGAACGCACGCATCTTCGCCGCCCCCTCCCTGCTCAACTGCTGCCAACGAGTGTTGCGCAAACCCCAACTCGTCGTACAAACCGATTTTTGACAGGACCACCATACTTCCCTCCCTTTGTACAGCTGTACGGGCACCCGGAATCGGTTCATGAATATTGAATGAATTGACGACGACGTCGACGACTACTATGAGCGAACGATTTGGAAATGGTTTGGTCAGTTCCAGGATAGGACCGG
Source organism: Anopheles minimus (assembly GCA_000349025.1). Classification (NCBI taxonomy): domain Eukaryota; kingdom Metazoa; phylum Arthropoda; class Insecta; order Diptera; family Culicidae; genus Anopheles; species Anopheles minimus. The sequence goes on from KB664054.1 coordinate 9,246,999, forward strand.
TTTTTTTTTTTTGTTAAGTTCGTGGTACATGTACACACGTTTCTGTAAAAACCATTAGAGTTTCCATGCCTTCTTCTGTGCCTTTTCAGCCTATTTGAAGTTTAATGGGCAATCACACACTACCTTTGTATGTTTTTTTGTGTTCTTTGTTAAAGGGCGAACATTGTGTACATGACATAAAAAAGGAAGAATAGTTTTAGGAGTAAATTGATTTTTTGTTGTAACAATCTGAAAAAATTGTTTACACTTTGTAAAGCGAAAGAATGATGTAGCAGACTGTCAAATTGTTAGAGGTACTAAGAGTTGTTGAAGTATTTAAAATAAGATGATTATGTAGCTAAAATTTTGTATTTGGAAGATTTTTTTGAAGGACATTCTTTTCCTCAAGGAATCCTAACCACAAACTGGAGCAGAGTTTTCTTCTCTAAAGAGCCTTGAGTTTACATTTGCAAAGGATACGATCGGTAAGGCACGCTCACGGAAATGGGTCACGGTGAAGGCTTGATCCGGCGTTACCACGCTCAGCAGATGATGCACCACCTGTTGCTGTTCCTCCTTCGTTGCTTTGGCCGTTACAATGTCCAGTCCTGTGTAAACCTGCGAAACGAAATCGAAATGAAACATTTTAATTCTCACAGTCCACCCGGTGTCTCCCCCTATTGCTCTATCCACCGACGGACGTGCGAGGCTGAGATTGGAAGCAGTTGCCATTATCGAATTACACCTTGCTGTCCCCTTCGCGAGCCTTCGGGGAACGCTGGCTTAAACTCCACCAAAATGCGTGAGAACGTTAGAAGGAACCGGGAGAAGAATAAAAATCTTCACTCATAGTAGTCAGCAATAAAAATTGCTCAACTCGTAAACCTGGATCGCTGTTTCCCAGCTTCGAGTCGACGTCAGAAATAACTTATGCATACAGACACCGACCGACGTTGGGGCAGGACGTTTATCAACGTTCCGACGCTGCGATCCGATCGCGAGACTAAGTAGGCTCGATAATCACTCACAGGCCCAACAACTGCTATTATCATCCGACGTTCCTCCTTCGACGCGATCGAAGTATTCCATCCGAGTTCCCGAATCCCCGGTGGAACTAGTGTGGACACATTTTTACGACCCGTCCCGTGCTGTCAAATTTCAAACCATCAGCGGCATCCACCTCACGTCAGGAGCTGATGTTTGAGGCGAGAAGCCGAAGCTTTTATGATTGTACCCAATCGTGCCCGGGATCTACAACGAAGTCGCGCGTTGAGTACGCATTTCGTTAGCACGGCCGTCAAGGTTGCTACTCCTATTCAACATAATTTATTCACAACCTTCAAAGAATGGCGGAGAAGGAGAAAAAAAAACTGGCACGTTTCCTATGCGAGATCGGTGATGTTTCGATAAAAAGATTCTCGTCCAGCACTTAGGTGAGGCACTCCCTATTTTACAGGTTAAATGTTGAAACATTTCTGTTTGAATCTGTCAAAAGTTCAACTAACGCATTGTTTCAAAACAAAATTTGAGATTCAGTACTTAGACAAACCTGTTTTTCCGAGAAAATGGATAATTGAGGAGCAGTAAGTACAAGTCAATACTCAGTGATATGGTCAGCTTACAGGTGGATTAGAACCTCATCATAATCATACACGCAAAAAGATGCATGGGAAATGTCAGATCGGTACCAGTGCAGTCATGAGAATAACCCGCATAGGCCGACAACCTAGATGATTGACCGTGACAAGTCAAAAAGTGATATGAATGAGGTTGGCGATGAAAACTCGAACCCCTAAACTTTGGGTAAATATTAGAAACTGAAAAACAATTAAAAACAAAGAAACGTTTTGTTTTACCGAACCGACACCATATGGTACTGTGCAATCTGTTGGGAAATTAATCACCGACCGGCCAGATGTAGGGTAAAGCGCTGGAAAATGTTGGGAACCTGTGGACGTCATTGCTTCCTGTAATATATTGAGTAATCCTACGGAAGTCGTGCTGGGAACGCAACCTTACGGTCACATACCCTTTCCTATTGGTCATGATTTTGCAAATATCGGATGCTGGCGCTCCTATTCCTACTTCTCTCACAGTAGGATGCTTAAATAAGCTAAAGATGAAGGGCATCTTGCAGGGAATACGGAAGAGAACCGAACCTTCAACCATGACGAAGGGTTTTTATCAAGGATTGGACGAAGCTTAAGATGATGGACTACTCAGCTGTAGGCGAAGTAGTAGGACACTTCACAAAGCTCCCTTCGAGTTGCGCAAGGAGCGGTTAGACTTTTCAGGTCCATCTACTGAAGGTTACATCTTAAAAGCTGGCGCGTGTAGCTGTGGATGGAGTGGAGTTTTTGTGCAATGCTTTTAAACCGTAAAGGGTACCTCATTATGAGCCCGGGTAGACTTCTCGCATTAAGCTAATCTGCCGAATTTATCATACGCCAGCTCATTTACAAGACCTGTTATCCGTAATCCTTGGCATTATCGGAATGGATGAATCTAGAAATCAAACTGGTTGTTTCTCGTTTTAGCAAGTATCCACCAGCCGGTGTACATACCATTAGAAACGATCTACCAATAATTAATCTTTTTTTTTATATATATACAATGTACACTCCACATCTATGCATTCGTTTCCCGGCACCCTGGTGTGTTCCAACAGCTGATCGCCGGTGCCGGTTCACTCAGTCGCTCACGATCTCACGCATCACTCACCTGCATCGAATCAGCACTGATCACCTCGCCCCGGTACCGGGCGGCTAGCTCGAGTGACAGCTTCGTTTTGCCGGTACCGGTAGAGCCGAGAATCACAACAACCGGCGGTGCAGCGGACATTGTGTAGCGTACCCGTTGCCGGTGCTGTTGCACTACGAACCCACACCTGTAGTACACTTGTTCGCTGGTCACAAACAAACGAAAACGCACTGGGAACACACGGAACGCGGACACAAACATCGAACCCCCGAGCGCCCAAAGCACAAGCGCTACGAGTGCAGAGCACACAAACCCACCGAATATGACAGTCCGTGAGATGGTGCTGTGAGTGCTGAGATACCGCGGTACAGTACTATGGGCAATTGGTTAGTACTTCGGTTAAAAAAATCGCGCGGGAATTTGGTGGCGAATAATTATTTTATTTTACTTAACTTTTAAATTGAGATCATTTACTAGCAAGAATAAATAGAATAAATATATTTCTTTCTTTTTTAAGAAGTCCTGACCATATACCTCAATTTCGTTTTTAATATTACTTTAGTGCCCCAAAACTTTCGAAGCGTTTTTTAAATATTGTTTTACTTATCTTGCCAAAAAAAAGCTCTATATCTGAGGCTTCCAAACATTATGATGATATTTATTATTTTCCTTTACCTTGCAGCCATATTGTTCCCATAGTGAATAGCAAGAACAAAATGAAATCACTTAGCCAACATTCATTCATGGTTACGTTACACTCAGTTCGCTCTCATACTACGCAAATCGCTATTGATAGAGCCATTCGCCAGTAATACCTTATTATTCATAAAGACTCCATCTATTCCTGGAAGCAGAAGATGAGTTTCCATTCCCGCATTCCGCACTGTTCGCAGAAACGATGATTCAAAGCTAAACTTAATCCACAGATATCGGGCAACATGCCAATCGCAAGTAACAAAACTTGCCGGCAACCACTTTCCTTGTATCCGGAACGGATTTCAAAACCTTCGAGGAGGCGCTCCAGAACCTGGGAGCCTGTGAATCAACCGGCAAGGAATGCGCGAATATACGTTACCAGTTTTAGGTCGTTATAAAAAAAATGCGGCTCCTTAAACAGAACGTAGTTGAAAGTTGAGAGTTGGGCTGCAACAACTCTGGACCCCTTCGTTGCCCTGCTGCGTGTGCATGCAGACATACTCCTCCATGTCCAAATCGACATTGCACGTAGCGCGAAAACAAAAAACAGAACACCGCGGAACAAGATAGCCAATTTGAGGTTAGAAGCATCAAAATTCTTAGCTCAGACATCAATGCCGGTTCCCTCCGGCTCGTCTGTTCCCGCGCTCCGGGTTGTTGCAGCACAAGCCGGCCAAGCTATATAATGCTGGAACGATAGCGAACTCACATTCCACGCTTTGAAGCCCAAGCCATGTACTCTTTCGTTCTGCCATTCAACCGGACATTTACCGCGGAGGGATATGTATGGACTTTTCCTTTTCTTTCTTTTACCATTCTCTTTATTTCAATTTCTGGCCGGGCCGGTTCTTATTCTTGTTTTGTTGCGAATTTTTGCTGGAAAAAAAATACCCTTCTAATTTCGCCATCTTTTTAGCTTTCCTTCCGTATGCTTCGTTCGTTCCATTCCTTGCAACAACTACCCCGAAGAAGAAAAAAAAAACGCATTCCTTACCTTCCTTCGTTATCTTACCTTTTGCCGACTCACTGTTGCTTCTTCCGCTTACCTACTCCACACGCTTATCTAAGCCTTCTTCGGGGTTTTCGGCTTTTTCGACCTCTTTTATTTAAGGTCGTTTTTGCATTACTGCGTGTGCGCTTAATTCCACCATTCTTTTCACATGTATTTTAGGTATTTCTTTCTGTTTTTTTTTTTATTTTCGTGTTCCAACCATTTTGCACGATATATGGTTGCGTTCGGTTTTATTCCTATATTGTCTGCTTTATTCTTTCCTTTCATGATCCCTTTTTCTGCTTGTTTCGCTTTGCTGTCTTATAGATTTCCCTCGCTTTTCTATCGCCGTGTCTGTGCGCTAGATATTTTGCCGGTCTCACTTTTACCACTGGTTCGGTATTTTGCACAGCCACCGTTCGTTCCCGGATACCTGTTTTGCTGCTGGACCCTTTTACGACCGTTCGTTGGCCGGTGTTTTGGGAGGTTGGGTAGCGTAATTGTATGCGTCTTGAAGGTTTAGGTTCGCGTTCCTTTAATGCCCCAAGGAAACATGGTGCAGTCCGCATCAGTCACCTAACCGCCGGTACCTTTCTCTTCAGCTCATCTCTCGTCTTAAGGTTCTCAGCCACACACACACACACACACACACACACACACACACACACACACACACAC
>KB664054.1:9252086-9294432 GCA_000349025.1 Anopheles minimus
CACACACACACACACACACACACACACACACACACACACACACACACACCACTATGCGCATATAGCCTACGGATATGTTAGACGGCAAAGCACATAGGAGACATAGGAAGAGATGTTGCCTGCCTCAGTTTAACCGGAATCTTACCGTTGCTCGCTAGAACCAAAACTCCACATATAAATCGTTGAAGGTCACACAGATCAAAGGAAAACTAAAACGGCATAGCGAACCGGAGCACGAAACTGGGAAGAAAGGATGTTCGGGAATGAATAGGCTGTCCTTACAAAACGGAAGGGAAAGATCTCGAAATACTCCAACAATTAACAAAAGCTGCACTATAGAATTTACCTTTTTTTTCTTCTTCTTGTTGTTGTGGAGTTTCAATTTCGACCTCGTTTCTGGGATTCTGGCACATAAAATCACTCACACTTGCGTGCGTTTGAAGATTCTCTTTTCAGAGCAGGATTTTTTCCCTGAAGTCCCAACATTAAGCGACTGCCATAGGACAAATTACAGTCCTGGAAGCATTAAGAACACGAACAGACGCGTTTTAAATTCAGCAAGATTGTACTGAGACACTGGGAGATAGCCAGGTGGGACGCAACTTTATCTGGGGGTGTACCTGGAGATGTTAGAAAGGAAGGAAATAATCTGAATGATCCTGGGATATTCTGAATTTATGACTCGTGAGTGTTGTAATGCCAAATAATCTTCATGACATTATCGTATAATAAATTTAAAAAAATTGAAGAGTAACATATACGACACTCTTAGCTCCACAACTTGATGTTCTCTAATTGCGTAAGGTTGTAATCCACTGATTGTCATGCGAACGTTTCAACTGATCATGGACATCGCCATTAAGCCCAGCCAAGGTTCTTTTGTGGTTTGTGTGTCGATTGTTTCCCAACCGCTCAAAATCAACGGAGTGACAGACAGCGTAATTCTCAGGGCTCAGACGACTCAGACGGGAACTTTCGTTCTCCAAATACCCCACTCCCGCAAACCTCCCACACCCCACCATCCCTCCGCCCACCGATACAACCTATTCAGATCCATATGTTAGAATGCAAAGTGCAACATAACATGACCAGCAACACTGCGAACCGCGCTGGGAAGGGTCAGTGCTGAAATGCAATCCGAGTGCTGTAACCCAAACTACACCTTTTCCGGTAAGTTCACCGCGTGCGGGCGACGCAATTGTAAGAAGATTGGTACGAACTCCATCCAATCCATCCATCCCGTGTAAGATATCCAACCCAGTGCCGTTGCTCCAGCGCCTGGCGGGAACCGGTGTGAACGTCCTCTTGGGAGGACGTAAAGCCTTACAACCGCGACCCGAACCACAGCCGTGTAAGCACGGAAGGCCGTTTTCCAGACTTTCTTTTCAACCGCAGGCGAAGGCGAGCGGTTGCGATCGGGCTTGGTAGAATAGCCCTTGGCAGGGAATTATCGATTTCACTGGATGTGTCGAGAGACTTGGGTAAGAGAGTCATTTTTGTGGCGCTTTTTTTTCTGTTGCTGCCGCTCGCCTTTCGTCGAGTAATTTCTATATTTTCATAGCCGTACGAACGGGCCGGAGCTATCACATCAATTTATAATCCAAAGTACCTGCTGGAAAGCACGAGTTAGTAGACACCCTCGGCCTGATCGGAAGCAGGAGATGTTAAATGTCAACGTATCGAAGTTGTTGCGGTGTGGAAATGAAAGGTAACAGAGCGTACGCTGGCAAACACCGGCCGGCATGGAACTTTCGGACAGTGGACGGCGCTCACTGTGTTGGTTTATTATTTTATAATAGCACACCGCACGCTATCAAGACATTTGATGGCAAAACATTGACCACGGGGCTGGCTGATGTGGGATGTAGAAGCGCAACCTCGTACATTCCTACCTCGCAGACACGCTGTCAAGCGTGAAGGTCAGCTGAGGTGCAGTACTACAGCGATATTTGTACGAAGGTTCGCATTACAGTTCAGGGAATCGTTAATTCTTAAAACAAATTACAACGGTTCCATCATCACAACCATGCATTGCCGGGGCCACTTCCACCCCCAGAGAGTTCTTGGAATACTAGAGTTTATTAATAAAATTGATTAACATCAGTAAACGCGCTATATGTGTATGGTTGTTGAAACAGGATGCAACATTTAGGAAATGAAACTCTTAGCTTGGGAAAACTACTGACGCATTGTGTTAACCTTATGTAACAGCTTAAGTGGATAATGCAAGTGTGTTGAACACCGAAACCAAGTACAATAGGGACATTACTATGCAAACCCAATCAGTTGACGTTTTTAGAATGCTAGAACAAAACCAAGACAAAAGCCCCCAGACTTGGCGAACTTCAAAATGTGAAGAACACAAAAAAGGAGATGCTCTTTAGCATAGCAACACACTGCTTCTAAACTAGTGGGATTGCTAAGAACATGCAATGCCTTCTAAAATAGCTGCTGCTCTACTGTACCGCTGCTACACGTTTCCCAGCTTACCGTAGCGCCGATAGCGCTACATCTTCCTTCCCAATGGTATGTGTGTGTTAAAAATAAAGGGACCGTGACAGATCAATCTAAGTTTAGGTCAACGATCGCCGATTGTTGGCGAAGACGCTTTTGGGCTGCAGAACCCTAGCCCTGCCGTGGTTTGCGAGTCGGGAACCGCTTCAAGAACACCTCTGTAACGGTCTATTTGACGGCCGTGCTTTGCAGGTCATCATTACCACCGATTAGCACCCGGCCCGACAAGTTTTAAGACGTGTGGACTCTCGGGCGCTCAGCAGAACGCTCGGTGCATCCCCGGGGAGGAGCGGGAAATTCCATAAGCGGCTTGAAACCGGCCAACACCGGTGCGAAGTACATTCGTGCCCCGGGTTTAAGTCGCACGTACGCTGGATTCTTATAATATTTGTACGCTCTCGTCGCTTGATTGTTGAGGGCCCCCGTCGCTAAAGCTCCAAAATCTGTCGCCTAGACGAGGACGTACAGATCTGGTACCTTCACCAGACAACTACTGGGAGTTTGCTTCTCTGTGACTATATTTAACCTTCCTGCACCGGTACGCTATCTGGGGGCTTGTGGTTTGGGGTTCCAATTAAAATTAGAACCAACATCGCTATACGACTGACATTCTAGCGTGGCGTGTAATGTAGTACGGTTTGGGGAATTGATCGTCTTAGACGATTGCGAGCTAACTCTGGTTTACTTCAGTTGAGGAAGAGAAGAAAAAAAGATACAGATAGCACGAACTCTGGGGTAGAGTATCGTTTGCATGCGTCATTCTTCCCTTAACTGATATAGAATAGTGAGTACGCTTACCGCTTCCAAAGATCCCACCTTGAGATGCACCTGGACCAGATCACTATCAGCTGTCAATGTGTTTGATTGTGTGAGGCCGAGCAAGCGAGGACGAATGCTAGCTACCCGGCCGGTACAATGCGGGAGTTGTTCCCTGTGTTCCCCGCACTGCCGCCAGTTTTTGCTCAAAACCTCCCGAAAGGGCACTCACCAGCGCTCGGTGCCCATAAAGCACAGTTGTGAGTTACATCCAGTGTAAAGTCGACAGCGATGACGTGAGCCGGACGTGCGTTATGCCCCATCCGTCCCTCCCATTTCTAATACTGCTCCAAAACCCGCAACCACATCCACACGGACTCTCTCTATCACGACGAAGGCCTTAGCAACTGTGGAAAAATCGGGCTCGTGTGGCCTCCAGCGGCGCCGTACTGGCACATGTGTAAATATTGTGTGATATGCCAATAGTAGACCCACTCTTTCGCTCCCATTTCGTGTTACACTCGTCCCGCTATTTCGTCTTTTATATCAAGCCCAGGAGAATGAAACCGTGCGTCCACACTATCAGTGAATGAGCGACGGGGTTTTTTGCTTCTTCTTCCAGATGACGAGTAGAATACAGGAATGAAAGGGAAAAAAGCACCGCTCCACAACAAACATCGTCTGGGATTAGACCCTCAAAACCGACTCCCATTTACTTTACCGGTCCGTTCCTCTTAAACCGTCACCGCATCGTATCTCATTCTTTCACACTTCGCCCATATCCCGTGCGTCATCGTCAATGCCATCGGTACAGAAGTTGCTCGTGGCTCCGTTGCTACCACGCTCGTGGGAAGAGACAATTAGAGCTCTTTACGTTATGTCATGTAAGGGGCACACGAAAAAAAAAAAACGTAATAACCAGTACGTTTCCCCACAAACGGAAACGTGTGAGGGCAGCATGATGCTGATCCAGCTGATAATCGTTCAAGGTTGCCCAATGGTTTGGGTTTGATTTTCTATTTCCCTCATGCTCATTCATATGTTCGGACGGTGTTGATCAATACAAATCTATGAAATTACATCTTCCTAATTTCTTTCGTTTTTGGGGTACTCCTTCAATGCGACATTGTTAAAATAAGGGATCGAGGAATCTGCCACCACCAAATTACATTAAACTTTACATGTAAATTACTTACCCCATTAATAAGCTATATATTACAAATCTCCAGTACAAGGAGAGCACGGGGTCCGAAAGAAATTTGATACCAAGACCTGCCGATTGGAGATCCGATACCGCTGAACCACCGAGTCTTCCTCGGTGTCAAACGTTATCTTCTCAATATAAGGCAACGAACGAAATCTCCCAGTCAACCGATAGATAACCAAGACGCAACTTCTTCAAACTACAAACCCATTCCACACGACGACACGTTTTCTTTCAGTTATCTAATAAATTGAGATAAAACACAAACAAACATGATGTTTTTTTTTTGCTTTTCTTCCCGACCACCAATCATATGTTTTGACTGCAAGCAGGGAGAGGGATTTTCTTTTGCTTTTTTTTAGGTTGTATGTGTGTGTGGGCGGGGAATTTTATTTTGTTTTATTTAACAATCAGTGACAATAGTACATTTTCCACCTGCTCTTCTCCAACTTTGTTTCAACTAACTACCATACTTGTATCCAATGCCTTTTCTTTTTAAATTGCAAACAATACCTAGAGCATATTTAATGCTAATTGCCTTTCTCTATCCTTCTCTGTCTCTCTCTCTCTCGGTGCACGAGAATTCTTGTATGTGCAACAAATAATCTCGCTACTAACCCCTCAAAGATCTTCTATTCCGGCCTATTTTACAAGTGAGGAACTTTGGAAAGAAGGGTATATGACTATGCAAAGCCACACCTTTACATTCTTTAACTTCTGCTCGCGAAACAGATGATCGGCTGAAGATGTATGAGTATCAACGCACTACTCCTTTTTCTGTTTCCTTCCAATCTTGCATTCCTTTTTGTTTCTGTACACGACTGTATCTTGTTTGTTTTATACTCAATATGCTGCACTGTGTGTTGTTTTGTTTTTCTTCTTCTGTCTTACAGAACTAATTTAATTAGCTAAGAAATAACATCTTAGCTAACGACGAAACGGGAAAATTGGAAAAAATATACTTTTAACCGATCGTTTATGAAGAGAGATATATTGTTTTTCTGTATGTCTTGTAGTGGGCGATAGTAAATAGCAGCAGCTCGTATGTTTGGGTAGTCAAAAAGGTTAGTAGAGTACTAATAAATAGTTGCAAGGTCAGACGTTCATAATCTTTCCCATGGCCTTGACTGGGATTTGTAAGGAAACGAAAAAAAAACGCAATACAGCTCTCAGCTTCCCCTTCTTTACCCTTCTCCCCCCTACAACAGAACACGAAGAGGACATCTAAACAGAACATTTATCAGGAACAAAACAACTAGAGCAGTTTGTTATGGATTGGTTTTACGGTTTTTTTTTATTAATTTTATTAATATTTGATGTGTGTTTCTTTTCTTTTTCCGCCTTATCTATCTGTTTCTCATTGTGTCTAATTCTCTCACTCTTTGTGCCATCCTTTTCTCTATTGTCTTGTTGTGGTAATGCTATTTACTTTTACACATTTGCTTTAACTGTTGAGGGATGGTAATTTAAGAAAAAATATCTAATTAAAAGATAACATCACCAGGTGTTTAGGTTATGATTTCAATAAAAATCTATCGCTAAAGAGTAGGAGAGAGAGATAGCGAGAGAGGGAGAGAGATAAGTCTTGCAATGAGATTAAAATTTTAGTAGCAAAAAAAAAACACAACAAAACTTATACACGTAACAGAACTAAATGTTGGTATCACGAAATGGTTTAGAAGCCAGAGGTCATTTGAACGTGGTGGCGAGGTGTACGGTTGCGTTAGTTCACATAGGAGTTAAAAAGAAAAATAAACACACACACACATTCTGTTACAAAATGTTACACCATTAAACGTTGAGCAATTCGTATACAAACACAATCAATTCCTTACGAAGAACAGTAGAAAACAATGCAGAAAAAAAAAACCTATATCAACGAAGGATATCTAACACATCGGTTTGTGGTGGGTCCTTGCATATGCTTGTTTCGTGGTGAAAGTATACCTGGGATGAATATGATCCCGGATTGATGGTGGTGGTGGTTGGTAATTTAATAATAATAGTTATCAGAAAATGCATTCATTTCATTTAGCTTCCCTTTTTTTTCCTTTGCTCGGCATCAGTAATTCCTTTGGGATTTTAAAGTGTATATATATAATATGCGTACATATGTGTCTGTATAGTCATATCTTTATCATAGTTATAGTCTAGTTCATAGGTAGTTTTCCTTTTTTTCTGTTTAGAATGTACGATATAAGTAATGAATATGCAGGAATTTGACTTCGGTCGAAGTGTTCGCTAATTAGGTATGCGAATATAATGTATATAAGTAAGTAAAGCACTGGTTTTTTTATTTCTTGTTTTTGTGTTTGCTCCATTCATTCATCCACGGTGGACGAGCAGGTCTTACTACATTGCAAATAGGTCGAATGGACGTGTGGCGCGCCTCTGCCCTAAGGTCCGATGATGGTCTAGGTACACTTTTTATTTTGTTTACTTTCCCTTTTTGCTATTTCCCTTCCCTTTCCTAGAGTATTTCTATTCCCCTCTGATTGTGTGCCCCCTTCCGCAAAGGTTAGATCATTCCTTAGTATACGCCATAAGAACCACCCACCTGTGCGCGTCCATACGATGCGAGGTTATAAAGAGTTGTGTTACGAAAAAAAAACAACCCAAAAACCAAATTCTTACCAACGTTTGGAATCTTGGCTAAGAGCCTTATTGTTTTCTTTCCATCAATAGGTTCTAAGATACCTTCAACCATCATTTAGACGTTTGGAGACTTGAACGCTCCAATCCTTCCATATAAACGGACGAGTTTTAGCTCATTTTAGTCTCGTGCATGTCTAAATCAACGCATTCTTTTGAGAAGATCTTTTGCTCGACAAACTTACAAACGAAGTATCTTGCAATGAGTTGTGTCTTAAACTCTAGCATTACTTCGACACTTCAAAACTTAAGCGTTTTGTATGAAACGATAATTAACTTTGCATTAATTAGAAACCAGTTTAATTTTGCGCGAAGTTTTCTTGGAAATTCTTCGTTTAGCTTCCATGAAACAGGATATTAAGAGCTTCCTAATTGAAGGCTTTTACTCACAACTTTTCTTGTACACGCACACATGAATTTACAGTACTTTGACGCATACTGTGGAAAAATCACCTGCTGGATCAGAATGAAGAAGAATATGAAAAGAAAACACCAATTTTTTAGGTTCGTAGAAGAAAAGAACATTTATACAAACGCTTTCATAGGAGGTTTTTGGTGGGGGAGATGGGTCTAACAAAAAGGGTTGTAAAAAACATATAGTAGTTAGAGTAGTACTATTATTAAAGGTAGTAATAGTGCCATCGTAGTAATAGTAGTAGTAGGTATACTTATTGCCTACGCTAACAGCGTTCTAGAAATCCTTCCGCACATGAAATCCAACAAAATGTAACCCTATATGCCTAAATCCCTTCAATTAAAAAAAAATAAACACCCTAAATATGTTCCTAGCAGCGCTGCCTAATTAATGTCTGTTGGTGTTGCAAACCATAACACATACGAGCGTTAAATTGTAATTTTTAAAAGAAAAAACACTTACCAAACTAGGAGAAGTACATAGTTCTAAACTCGGGCAAAATGGCGAGGGGAGCACAATTTTCTGTGTCAGTGTGTTGGTTGTGTTGGGTAATTGTTTTTTGAATTTTCTGTGTTTTTTTTTTAATATATCTCTAAGAGGGAGGAAGAGAGCCTTTCCCGGCTTACAGCACTAGGTTTGGAGACATGCTGGTACTCCTATATTCTATTCCCTTGTATCAATGTATTTTTTCGGTTTTTTTTATGATTGCATATTGAAGATTCATTAACCTTGACCATGTGGCGAAATGTTAGCAAATGTCTATCCGGCAGGGGACACACTATCCCGCCGCACGTATGTTCATATGAACCCTCTTCCTCCCCCCTTCCTTCCTTCTTCTTCTCCCCCCCCCCCCTTCCTCGCTCCTCATTAATTTTCCCTTCACATCAGGGCAATAAAAAAATTAACTTCATTCAATAAACAATCCTAACTATAAAAATCTTAACAAAACTAGTAAAATAAAAAAAAGTCCTTAGTTTAGTATGTATGTAGTTATGCGAATAAAAATAAAAACAACAGTACCGTACTAGAGTTATAATGTATGTAGAAAAAAAACGTTATCCGTTATCCTACCTAGCACAGGAAAACCTCCCATGATCCCCATCTCCCTCCGTATGCCGATATAACACGCACACAAAAAGGAACGTCTAACCACCCCGCAATAGCGGGGCAACCGTTGTCGCTTTCCCTACCACCCCCCCTCCCTCCCACTTCTAAAATGACGAACCGTAATTTCAAAGTATTTGTTTCCGCTCAGAAGGAAGAAAACACAAGAAAACTACAATAACAAAACAAAACTTTTGTCTTTCCCTTCGCGTTTATTCCTCTCCGGTACACGTAAATGATTTGCGCGGCTGTACACCGCGCAACCTACTGCTAGCTTAAACCCCGTCCGCCTCCACTTTTTTCGCCTCTGCCGCTCGCAAACGCTAATCGTAACAAGTAATGAACACAACGTTACACAGGGGGAGGGAGTGGGGGGCCTGCTGCGTGGACGGACGGGTGGGTTTTTCGGGGCCGGCTTGAAAGAGGTGGTTGGTGGATGGTTTGGAAGAGCAAACTAAACAAGTTCTGCTCTACGCTATCATCACCATCACCATGACCTCACTAACACCCCCTCCATTCCCCTCCCTTCGTTCCACTGACAAATGACACACCCCCCCTCCCTCCCCTTTTATCGCATCACCACAGTCTGCCTGCTTACTCTCCCTTTACTTCACACCCCCATCGCTACAAGCAGTCAATATTATTGTTTTTTTTTCTGTTTTTGTTTTAGAGAGTTAAAGGAAAAAAGAAACACATAGGAAGAGAAGAAAAAGTAATTCCTAAATACTATGGTTTCTTAGAAAGCATATTAAAATGAGAAATGAGTACCGCAATTATTGAAAAATTGCGGGGAAAAGATTAATGAAAAAAAAAGATTGCAACACATTTGCATTCGTCAAATCGCAACACGCTACCTAAGCTACACCCTCTACCACCTACTTTTCCACTCCTCGTTTTCCTTTCGCGACAATATTGTTTAGAGCTATAAGTTGTGGTTGTGTTATTCGATAATCCCTATATCTTACGGTTCTGTTTTTAGCAATCAACATCATAGAGCATATAATTCTGGCTAGAAATTATTGTTGTCTCTCCTAACTCCAAACCCCTATATCTATGTATGTATATATACGCGCACCTAGTGCAGCATAATATATGTATGTATATCTGTAATTTTATATCTGTCATGTGTGTGAATGTGAGTGTGTGTTGTTGCACTCGTACACACATGCACAGCAAAATGCACTCGCTTATGTATAATAACTAATATATATAATCGTGTTATTTCACTTGATATTTAGAATGTACATTAAGCTTCGCAATAGTTTTTTTTTTTTTTGGGTTTTTTTTATGCATGAATAAATGCTTTTTTTTGTGCTTTTCCCGATTTTCACGCTACGAAACGCATGAAACGATCCACTCCATCGAATAATCATGATGATACGCAAGCAAACTGCTATATTGCATTTAAGGAAGAAAGGAAGAGAGTGGCCAATAGAGCAAAAAGACATACTGCATACAGCATGGCCGCGCAGATATCTCCCACTGTGTTTGCACTCTTTCCCGTACAACAAAAAAATCAATGTCGGGTTGGATCTCAACTCGGGAAAAGTTTATATATGATAGTACCGCCCAGCAGCAAGCAATCGTTCTTAAAGGAATTATTTTTAATAAAGAAAATATTTCTATAGATATAGCAATAACTAATGCCACTTCGCTCTCGTCTCTGAGAGACTCAGTGATTCCGGTAGTCGAGTCTTTCGACTGCCTGTCCGGATGCATTTCACACAAAACTCTTCGCAGCCGTTAATATCGTTCGTGCCCCTTTTCGCACTCCCAACTCTACATTCGTGTCGTCGAGCAAGCGAGCACTCGTTCATCCAGCCCCCCAGCTGTGCCCGCTCGCTTCTGGCATCAGACGATATTTTTATACAAATATCGATGTATATATACAAAAATGTATGACAATTCGGCAAACGCCATGATAATTGAGCTTTAAACAAAAAAAAAGTGTATACATGCATAAAGGTTGAATAAACGCATCCTCGTTCCTTTACAAAAGTAAAGATAATTAGAAATAAGAAGTAAAAAACAAAATAATCAAAAAGAATAATCAAAACACATAAGGGTTTCATGCTCTCCTCTTTTGAAGCCGAACCAGCTGTACGCCAAGTTCGCTCAGTGTCCATCGCAAATACGGCGGCACACACTAGATATATGTATATGTACATTGCATCGAACAAATTACTAAACAGCTTGTAAATTATGTACAGGCTAGGTTTGATTTTGTTTACAAACAAACCAAAACAAAAAATCAGGAACTATTAGTTTGTTTCATTTCCGTTAATATCTCTCCCCAACTGAGCCGTAGAAAAAGGCTCCTGAACCCCCCCCAATCTGCATTCTATTATTCTACATCGAGTCTCGCCTGCACGCTCTTTCCCTCCCGAAACGGGAGGATTACGGGTTGAAAAAAAAAAACAAAAAAAAAAACAAAAACAAAAAATTAACAAGGTCATGTGTGTACCTTACATCCTGTACTCTTGTGGGGAGTCAACAAACATTCGAAATTCTAGGTATCATCCATCTGGGAAGTGCGAGCCCTGCTGTTTTTTCCAGTTTTCTTCCCTATCTATCTGCAATTTTTGCACTTTTTCAACTATCAGGCTAATCGTTTTTACTCCAACCCTACCCGTTGGCTGTACATCGAGGCACGCAGATAGCGCACGCGTTCGTACAGCTTGATCTGCTGCTGACGCAGCTCATTCGCCTGTTCCGCTTCCTGATTTAGGCGTGTGCAGAGGGTAGCGGCCTCACGCAGTATGTTTACCTTGGGCGCACGGTCCTTGTCGCGCAGCTGCGGTATCTGGCGTTTCAGCTCCTCGAACAAATTCTTCAGCCCGATGCGGCGCTGCCGTTCGAGGTTGTTGTGCAGGTTGCGCTTCTCCACCGTGTCCAGCTCGTCGGCGAGTGACTGGGCACACGAATCGAACCGGCCACCGGCGTTGCCGTCACCGCCACCACGCTTCGAGTGACTCAGCCGCATCCGTTTGCTCGAGTTGGACGAACGTTTGCTGCTGCCCCCACTGCCACCGACCGACCGCTTCCGAGATGTGGAACCGGACGAGGTGCAGGCGGGCGGTGGTGAGGATGCGGCACTCGCACCACCGCTGCGTGTCGGTAGCGGCGTGTTGGCACCGGATATCGTTGTGGAGCTGGCCGGCGTTGGATAGATGCCGCCGAGATGGTTCGGACCCTGCCTTGGACCATCGGTCAGCTGATGCTGGCGCTGGTAGTGGTGGTGATGATGGTGCGCACCGGAACCGTACGGTAGCGAACCGTTCGTGGTGCCACGAGATGATGCCGTACGGATCTTGCTCGCCACTTCCGACTGCAAATGGCGGTAGTCACGTTCGGTTGGATTAGTCGGCAGGTTTTTATCACCAACAGACACCACGTCGATTTCTTCATCTGCAGCAGAGCAAAAGTAAAGAAACAACAAAAAAAAACACAATGAACATTAGCGAATAAAAGTCGAGTAACAATTATTACAACGATTTTTAGTGAAAAATAGCATTAGCAAAATAAAATAAACCAACCAGAGTATAAAAGCGAGAGTGGATGAATCATAATCTTTTGTCTTTTGTAGCAAACGCTTCCCGTATAATTTGTTTTAAATTATGATCTTTTTGTATTATGAGTTAATGTAGAAATTAAATGTAATTAATATCGTCATTGATCAAAAAGGCATATTTACTAATTGATACTGGTTCTCTTTTAAACACGTCTACTCACAAATAGCTCGGTGGTTTCAATGATAGCGGCACTAGATCTTCACACACGTGCTGCAGTGGCACAAAATCTCATCCGAACCAGTGGAGGGAAAAATCATGTTTATGTTTAAGAGATAAATTGAATCCACGGAAAGAAGGAAATAATAATTACGCTCCCATTCCTCTCTCGTACAAAACAAAGTTCATTTTAAGCAATGCAAAAAGATGATTATCGGAATTCGGAATCACCATCCACGCCCGAGCGGAAAAGGCGCGCACTCTCTTTCACCCGAAAACACACTCTCTCATATCTTGCAAAAAAAAGCGTATGGTTTCTCGCCTCTTACTTTTCCGACCACGCCATGTGAGGAAGGAGAGTTTGAGAGGAAAGTGTGTTGGAGGTCATCGCACATTTTCTCCGCCTTAGCAACAACAGTGGAGGTATCTGCGTTGTTAGGGCCCCCGGCACTGCTTGGTTACATATTGTCACAAATGATAAAAAGTGCGTTTTGCTGTCCTACTCTCGTGTATCATACACTCACACACGCGCAACCGTTTGGTTACGACGTTTAGCATCTTATTAGTTTTGTTTTTTTTTTTTCGTTTTTACAAATTCCTTTACATTAAATCACCCGTGAGAAGCGGGAATAGTGATACAGGGCCCCCACAAGCGGGAAAAGAAGAATGCCGTATAGATTGGCGTGAATAATGGCCCCACCGTTGGGAAGCGGGAACACATACAACAAGAATAAGCAAAATAAAACATGCTCAAACATGTCGCCGACATTGTCGGACGCCGTCGGGTTTCCTATACATTTAAACCAACAAAAAAAAACCGAATAACGTTCGTTTGGCTGTTTTATTGGCTTATGGGGGGGCCCCCTCGGTTGTTCGCAAACTCTCAACGGAATATATCTTCCAAATGAATTTCCTTCCTATATTATAACCGTCAGACACCGGAATGGAAAAGAGAAGGGAGTTTCGAAATGTGCTCGTCTTACACTTCTCTAATATATTATGTCTGCCTTCCCTTCCTTATGCCAGAGCACCTCGCATTCCTCTCCCCCCCCCCTCCCTTTTCCCCCTTCTCTTCACCCTATCATATCCATTCACCGCAAAGAACAGGTTTCTGTCGGCTGGGGATGTGTCTGTTGCTTTGCGCAGAAAAAAAAGAAAAGAAATAGCTGTGAATTAAGTCGCCATCACTTGATTTTCTTGATTCTCTTCTTCCGCCCCACTAGCACACATCACAACCCTTTTACATATGTGCGCACCACGTATAAGTGGTACATTTGCATTTGTTTTTTTTTCTTCTTTTCGTTTGTAACTCCCCCCATAACGAGGACATTTTCCTTACCTTTCACGGGGAAAAGAATCTTTACGGATATTTTTGGATTTCGTTGTTGTTGTTGTTGTTGCAACCAATAAAAAGAAGTTTTCCCACGTTTTCCTTCACGAACCGTGTCTGGGAGTGTGCGTATGTTTTGTCTATATTCCATTTCGCACATAAAGCATACTCCTCTTATTTATTCATCGTTGCAGATGTTTTTCCGTTTCATTTTTTGTGCGCCTAACTTCAGCCAAAGAAATTTGCAGTTTTTCCGATTCTTGCTTTTTTTTGTGATTCCCATCTAGTTCTCATTGAATTCTTTTCAGATGTTGGATGGTACATTTCATTGGATATTTTTAAAAAATACCAAAAATGTATTCTATTCTAACAAAAACGGGTTAGAAATAAAATGGCAAACAAAAATTAGAAGAAAAACAAAAGCTGGCTGCAGAAGAAAGTCCTTCAGTTGACATTTATCCAAAGTTTCATATCACTGACAAGTGAGAAGTGAAGTTATTATTTTATTTTGTGATAAATATAGAACTTATGTGTCTTCACAAGAACTTTACCGGGGATTTTTGTTTGTCTGTCAAAAATTATTCCTGGAATGTTCACAAAACATAAATGTCCGCCAACGACTTCTGTTCTGTCCCATTGTGCGCCCTTGTTGGAATTGTTGTCGAGATCCCCTGCTCTAAAATACCACCTCCCTTCTACCTTCATCTCAATCGATCCGGTTTTTGGCATCCGCGGGATATCTATCATGAATGAAAGTTTAATGAGCAGCAACACAACTGTTCCTGAGCTTCTTTTTCATGTCTTTCCAATGCGTTTCTTCTTTAAAAATACAAGAATCTTCAATAATGGCCTTCCTGTACCGGTTCAGTGGCATCACTTTTTTTAATAATATGTATAATTTTGAAGAATCTGCCTATCACTGTTTTGGGACAAAAAAATAAGGAATTCCTATGGTGACTGTCTGACTGTGGAAGATGTTTTTTTTGTCGTCATCTTAAAATCCCTTCTCCACTTAAATACTGGAATTGATTGAAGTGTAGTGCGACACACCTAAGATACAAAGAACTACACACACAACCATACTTTAAAAGCGAAAGAGACTGGATGCTTCTCCTTCTTGTGCTAGGCCACATCTCGGGTGGATGTTATCCTTGGTTCTCACACAATGGAGGGTCGTCGCACAGCGGCATATCCTTGCGTCTTCCCTCATTCCTGTGCTCTCCGATCTATACCCCCCCTTCCAGCCTGACTACAAGATCCTAATAGCGACGCGTTATGCAAACCGGAAACTAACCCCCGTCTGCTTTCCCACCCAAGACTTCCGCCACTTTATTATCCAACGACCCTGCTTGCCCATCCTTCCTCATTTACATATCCTTGTTCCTTGTCCTTTGAACCATGCGCACTGGAATTTTCATTCTCGAGACAAGAGCGGTCCGTGTGAAGCCAGACTACCCCAAGACAACGCTTCTTTGCCCGGTTCACAGTCCCCCTTCCCTACACCGATAAAATCCATATCCTTTCCGTCCGTCCAACACGGGAGTCCTTTCATTCCTCTCTTACGCACTTGGGAATTCTAGCTCTTTTTTACCCTCTGAAAAGGTGAGAAGGCGAATGAACTCATTCGAAAAAGGCTCGTGACCTTGAACCCGATACTCATTCCATTTCTCCGTATACACACACACACACATACATACAGACGTTTACTCCCTTGCACCCTAGAGAATTTTGGCGTTACGTACGCACTTTTCCGAACCTTTCCAAGAAAAAAACGAAAAAAATGCGCACGCACGCGCCATATCATTCGAAATGAGCATGGAAATTTCCCTTTTTTTTTTTTGGTTTTATGTCACTCCCCAGAACGACTACTCCCCGCATAGGAAACGGCGGCAACCTGGGGTACAGAGGGTTTTCCTTTCCATTTGAGGCATTTGTATAATCATGGATAGATGCGTTTTAGTCGCATTACGTCACAATACACTTGGTAGAGTATTACGCAAAACCGGTGCATCGAAAAGTCATCCGATTATGGCTTCCTCTATGTTACTATCACGGATGACGCACAGACATTATGAGGATTTTAAAGTAGAACATAAATATGAATTAAGGACATAGGACATTTCATATCCATTTTGAGGGAGGAGTCGATTCTGAGAAGGTTTATAAAGCTCCAGAGATGTCATGAGTCTTCAGAAGTTAAAGAATCCATCGTGGAAAATTAAATTTGAATCGGATTGTATCTTCTTGCATATAAGATCAAGGAGAGCCCAAAATGGCAGGAAGAGTTAGATATCTTGAACTTGGGTGGTTTCCTTTTGTTTCAAAAATCTTCTAAAAAAAAGCAATCAACCGTAATTAAAGATTCATGAATATCTCAAGGTCCTTGGAGAAATCCTTGAGGATTCATTTATTTCTCAGAATAGCTGTTCAAAGTATTTTATTCAGTTTAAAGATTTATACAGATTTACCCAATCACTATATTTTGCAGTTCGAAAGTTTAAAAAAAAAACATTTTAAAATGTGTTCGTTCGTCGAGTGTACATAAACTGGATCATAACAATAAAGGAACACCAACATGGACATGAAAATGTATTATAATAGCCAACATTTTGTTTTGTGTCCGGTTAACTAAACATCCTTTTTCCTGTCACTCTTCATGCTATAAAATGTATAATTATACCCTCCCTTCCTCCGACCCCGCCCCGCCACCACCAGCAGACGAGTCTGCCCCTCCCTTTTAATAGCACACGATATGGGGGGGGGGGGTTCAACGAACTTACCGGCGTTTGAAAAGTGAAAGCATTCGACAGGTTCTGTCACGTCTGTCCCGTTAGCAGGAGCGGAAAGGAACGGAATGGGAAAGATAACGAAGAATTGATATGCGGGGAGTGGGGACATCACGTTTTCCACGTTCCGGAGGATGCTGAGTGTCTGTGGGTGCAGGGTATGGCGCAGTGAGGAAGAAGAGCGTACCGAGACGAGGGCACCGCATTGCGCCAACACGTACATTTCGCGCCGCAACATATCTGAGCCCATCATGGACTGTATGCTGAGGAACGTGCTACGAACTGCACCCGGTACACTAATCGAATAAACCGAATTATGGTAAACCACGGCTAATGTTGACCGCATACCACAAGAGTAGTTGAATATTTTATCTTTAAATGTTGAAATCGAAAACTTGAGAAAATCTAGCCAACTTTTTTGCAGAAATTTTTCAAATATTTTTTTTTTAACAGAAAAAAAAACACTAATTGAATTAGCCGCATGGAAATACTTTCAACTGATAGCAGAAATGCAGGAAAATCTTAATTTAAAACTTTTTCATTGGGTTTTCAAAACATTTACCATACTGTTATCGCTTCCATTTTCGTTATACACATTTTTTTGTCTTGAGAAGAAATGCATACTCATAGTGGGGGGGAAAAAACAACGAGAAATGGGATGAAAGGTGAGTGAAATTTTCCATCTGCAGCACAGCGAAAGAATAAAATCTACCAGGAGCGAGAAAAACGGAAAGACAACCAAGATTTGTCGAGACTGCAAAAGACCGATGACCCTGAAACAAACCCCCCCCCCCCTCCCCACTCCCCTCTACCAGTTTCACCAAAACGATATTCTTTTGCTCGCCCTTTTCGCCCGATGGATCATGCACGCACGCGCCATATACATGCGCGGCGTATGGGCGACGACCTGGCGTATGCGTATCCTCACCCACCGACCACCCAAACTCCTTCACACACACACACACACTAGCACGTGCATAAATTGTTGCCGGGGAGAGGGAAAAAAAATCGGCGCATGCTCTGCCGACCCCTGTTACGGGATTTCGTGAGAAAAAGGAGCAGCCCCAGCAGGGAGAGCAAGTCCGGTGGTGGAGAAGAGGGGAGTTCCGACACGAAATAATTGTCCTAGGATGGAGAGTTTTCCACAATGGAATGTGTAGGAAGGATTGCAGTCACCACCACCGGCGGTCGGTAGGAAAAAAAATCTTTCTAACCTAACCCGGCCACGCCTAAAATCCAATGACGTCATCAAGTGAGCAAAAAAAAAAACAAACCCCCCGCGCAAAAGACGTGTCACAACTACTCGGGGGTGAATCCCTCTCCCACGTGTACAGTGCGTGAGATGTTTGATTCACCACACGCAGGTATTGACAGATTTTTCAACATTTGCTCTACAGACCGTGCTCTGACGGGGCCAGTACTCTTTGGAAGGGGGTTCTGCATTTATATATATAAATGAGTAGTATGCAACTTGTAATGATGAGGTTCTCCTCACACGTGTTCACCCATAGTGAGCAACGCGGTGCGAATGAACCGCCACATCGGCTCAGCGTGAGAAGCGAACGATGAGTGTGAACCGCCACGCAGACTCACCGCGTGAGCATCCGAGTGAACACCTCACGCTGGACAGGCGTGTCGAAGCAGTGTCGACGCACCAATTTTTAAGTTTTTTGTTTCTCGTGACGGAGCAGATGGAGTCTTTTTTTTTGGAAAATACCATAATAAGCAATAATAATATCCAAACAAAACTCACCAGAGTCAGATGGTGTCTGTACGCCGAGCTCGTTCATGTTGTAGCCACCCTTCGGCCGGGTGTAGCTGTGATCACCAAAGTGTGTCGCCTGGTAGGAATTGTTGGCAGTGCCGGTAGGCTGTTGCGCAGTGGCGGAGGCGACGGCGGTGCCTGCATTGTTGCCGCCGGTGCAGTTCGCGCCCGTTCGCGAACCGAGCAGCGAAGACTTGAGCGAGGACGCACCGGAACCGGCGATGATCGTATTGACCGCACCGTTTGCAAGCAGATTGCTGGCAGGCATCTTCGGTACCTTACCATTGCTGTACGCGTCAACTTCGTACGGGCGGTAGGAGGCACGTGCGGGCGTCCGCCGATATTGATTGTGATAGCGGTGCCGGGAGGTACGGTTTCTGCTGCGACTCCGACTACCGTACATACTTTCGTTCTGCACATCTTCATCTTCATCCTCATCTTCCTCCTCCTCCTCATCCTCATCCTCCTCACGAGTCTCCTTTTCCTCGTCCTCCTCTTCCTCCTCCTCCTCACTCTCGTCTTCGTCCTCTTCTTCGTCCTCCTCCTCGTCCTCGGAGAGGGGAGCGTGGGTGTAGTGCAGATTTCCGGGCGCAATCTGCTCGAAATGTTTGTCAAAATCGTCATCCTCCTCGGCGAACTGCTTCATCAGATCGTCCTCTTCATCCTCATCGTCATCACTGATCAGTCCACGGGCGGTAATACTACGGCGCCGGTAAGCGAACTGGTGATTTCGCCGCTTGCGCTCATTGCCGGGCGACGCTAGATGGGAGAGTTCCAGGCTGCTCCAGCAGCACTCCTTGTTGCACGCGATATGCGCACCACCGCTCATTCCCCCACCGCACGGCGCTAGTGACGATTGGTGGCGGAGACCCTGCTGCTGTTGTTGCTGCTGCTGCTGGTGCTGGTGCTGCTGCTGTTGCTGTGGATGGAGCGAGAACTGCAAACTGCCATCCTTCGCGAGAACACCGGCAGCGGTTGGTGAGGAGGTGGGCTGATCGTCTAACAGGTAGCTGCGCGACTCACTACTGCACTCGATCTCGCGCAAATCGCTCAGCAGCTGCCGCAGGGAACTGTCCGGTGAGTCGGGTCGCACCTGATGATGGTGGTGATGGTGGAGGTGGTGATGGGTCGAGAGTTCCGGCAAGGTGTTCAGATCGTCGATCAGCATTAGCCTGTTGCGCAGGTCCTCCACGCTGGTAGGTGTATCATCCTGCAGGTAGTTGTAGTAGCACTGGGGTGTATGACAACTGACACCACCTATACTGTTGCCGCAACTACAGTTCCCGCCAAGTCGTCCACCAAATCCTCCCGAAGTACGCGATTCGGTGCCCGTCATTGTTGCCGAACTACAGCTGCTATTCGTGGCGCTCGTTGGGGTGGTATTGTTGATGGTGTTGCCGTTGACCGAGGAGTGGGAGACTTCCGCCGTGCCGGTGGCAACAGCCGATGACAGTGAGGAGTATGCGTTCGGCAGCAGACGCTGCTGGTTCGAACCCATCGTGCAGGTGGCGGTTAGGAGGTTGAGGTTATGCTTGAACTCCAGCGGATCTTCTTCCAGACTCAGCGGCGTATCGGGCCGGGCATGGTTTTGGGCCGTTATACTGCGCAGTTCCTGCTCCGAAACCGACAGGAAGGATCCGCGCGGTATGTGTGGTACGCGCACCACCGTCCGCGGGTCGAGTCCCCTTCCTTCCCATCCAGCCTCGACCGCGCTGCTGGTAGCGCACTCCGATGACGATGGTGGCGATGGTGGTAACTGTTTGTAGCCCTGGATCGGCAACACGGACAGTTGATTCTGACGTTTGAGAAGCGAACTTCCGGCCGGTAGCTCAGCCGAGCTTTGCACCGGCTTGAACAACACCGACTTCACGGGGGGTGATACGGGATAGGACTGCGGACGGAGCGCACCCGCACTCCGCGCAGTGTCGACGGCACCACCGTTCGGCTGCCCTTCTATCTTTACCGCCTTATAGTAGCTCTTCCCAGGCATCAGCATCAGATCTAATGTCTGTTCTACTCTCTGTTGGAGACAATTGCATCCTACACGGCCCGCACTGTGCTTCTCCGGATGTGACTGATCCGCACACATACCGGCCCACATGCAGTCGTGTCGGATTTGTGGTTTCTGATCCGGTTGTTTGGGGCTATCGCAAAATAATTGCTGTGACGTGTGTTTGTACATGTTGCCTTTAAGGCCCAGTATCGTGTTGGGACTTTCCCGTCCGGGAACGGTACCTCCTGTTCCTCCACTGCCTCCACCATCCGGGATGCAGCCCGTCTCACCGGAGTTTACCGCACTGTCCGTGATGCCTATAGCTAACAGCTGTTCTAGACCCATTTTCGACGGATCCATGCCGAACTCGCTCGAGTCAGCGTCGTCGAACGGTTCTATTTTGATCGTTTCCCAGAGTGCATTCGTGGCCGTATTGAAGCTTCCGTGCAGAGTCTGTAGTGAAAAAGGAGAAAGAGATCATTTTTAATTTTTAGAAGTTGGAATGAATCAAACTATGTGACAAAAAAAATGATGAGTAACACACACACACATCTGTTTGTGTCACATGTTGCGCCCTTTACTTCGTTCCGCCCCACCCAACAATCCAAAATCATTTGAAATGAATCATCTTGCGTACAACGGATGCCGAACACTGTCAAAACGAATACGAATGAATCGCGTAGCGATCAATACGTGCTAGAGTGTGTGGGTTTAGGGCTGCCTGTAGTAACAAATTACTTCCGGGTGGAGTTCGTATACGAAAATCACTGCGTGAGAGAGGGAGAGATATAAAAGAGAAGGAAGACCCGATGGTTGAAAACCAAAGAGAAACACATTTTAATGAATCGCGAATCCACCTCAGTACCGGAGCAAATGCAAAATTATTCACCTTCAATACAACGAAAGCACAACTGCACGATGTTTCTCGAGAAAAATCCCCATGAGTCATTCTGGATTCTTTTGCACCTTCGCCACCGCGGGTGGTTGGTTGGTACATAACATTGTGCAAGGAGACACTTCTCCACACTGTGCGCACCCACCACCCACCACCAACAACCGAAAGGGAAACAAACGACGACAACCGCGCATCGATCTAAATTGTTCCATTGAAGTACACAAACACACACACACACACATGAACATCATTCTAGCCAGCCCTCAACTAGTTAGTACGGGTGATGTAGGAACGAAAAGTCCTACATGGTAACACATTAGCTCATGTCTGGCTGCATTCCACTAAGTTGAATATCATTCTGCAAACGATAAGAACAGCTAAAGATATTGCTGTTTTGTCTACGTGTAAACAATCGTACATTGTCTCTCCAGCCTTGTATGACATAATACGGCGGGTGACTCGTTTAGGCGTTACGGATCACACGTACCTCAAACAATTAGGTACTAATATACACAACACAAACGTTTCCCTTGACATGATGTTATGAAATAAAGAACAGAAAACCACACAATCACATTTTCACACATACATCAGCCAACCAGCAATGACCAGGCCGGCCCATTGACAATTGTTGTGAAATTGATGCGAATTTCGCATTGCAAACATTGCCACTTCTCTAACCCTTTTATCACCTATACCTTTCTCTCTGTGTCTCTCTCTCTCTCTCTCTATCTCCCTCTCTCGTACCTATTTGCTATATCTCAATACGGTAATACTAAAGAGCTTCTAAGAAGCTTGTCTGAAAAACAATTTGTCAAACAAATTTCAAACATTTTGATGTTTCAAAACTAATAACAATTAATATATATAAGTACTGTACACAAAAAAAATATGATATACAGTAAGCATAATTGATTGATAGCCACTTGTGGAATTTCTAAGCATTTATATTGTTTTGATTGTTAACGGTTTGATATTTAAAATAACAAATATGTGTGACGTTATGGTGAGAAAAATCACAAAAGTCCCCTTCACGCTCACCTCACTCGAGTATCTTCCATAATCAGTTTACGCTATCAGATGTACGATAAAAAAAATATATCAACAAGCTAGTTGATGCGAAAATAAACGCAATAAGAAATCTACACACTTTTCCATTCGTCAGAAACACACCACAAGTGCAAAATGGCATCGAATCAATAGTAAACAAATTTCTGTTCCACCACCACCATCCAAACAAAACAAATCACGGATAAACATACACTTATTGCGTAATTTTCCCTATCTTCCCTTTCCCTTTTTTTTGGTGCCTTTAGCCCACACGCCACCACAGCAAACACGTTCACGCTGCACTTTGGGTGTGTGAGTGTGTTGTACCGGTTGTGCACTCATGCATTTGCATTCTTCCCACACACAACGAAGAAGCATCGCTGTTATTTGGGGCGGAGGGGATGAAACGTAGGAAAGGGATGGTGGGGATTATTGTGCAACAAAAGCCGGCCGGCCGGCCGGCATTGCGGCAGGAATGAACGATGAGAGCGCTACGCCGTGAACCTACGCGTGAACCGTGGTGCACCTTTCACAAATGTTAGCAGATTTTACTGATAACCTACTCGAAAGTATGTAAATAAAATTACAATCGTTAAAGTTCAACAATTTATTCACTAACGTTACACAATATAATTCCTCGATTTCGGTTTTCGATACATGATTACTACTGTTCCAAAGAAAGTACACAGAACAATACTGTCTGGCCGTGGTAATCGTGTTCGTCCAAAGTTTGCTTACACTATTCATTTCGTTCTTTTCTTTATGTCGCGATCAGCTAGTGTGTGGCGACAAATTGCGGGGCAGAATGGAAGGCAATGCCAAATCACTGTGGTAGCGAACGGGTTTAACATTTTTTTTTAGAAGCGAAATGCATCCAGTAAAATTCACTTCTCACCAGGAATAAAATGGGTAGTGAGCAACGGAGCAAAATTGCGAAATTATTGCTAATAGTTTTTTGTTATCCAACTAGGAAGTAATAGCACGCACGCGTTAATTTTATCTCTCGCTTTCTCACTCTAATGCGCCTATAATGCGTAATGTTAAGGTCTCTGAAACTACGAAAAATGGTAAAGCCGTGTGAAATGCGGCTCATCTTAGTGAGATACGGATGATAAAACTCACGCGCGCGCACTCTCTCTCTCACATTATCAACCCAATGTCGGTAATAGTGATCTGCATATGAATTTTATTCTCTTTTTGCTGTTTTTTTTCTTCTCTACACTGCCAACGCACCAAATTAACGCCCATCTGTAGAGCTAAGCAGCATCTTTTGTCTGTCTCGTTTTGGACAAAATCATTTTTTCCTTATGGAAATGATGTTGATGGCGGGGGTGGGGGGAAGGAATGGGATGATAATACTTACCATTTTTATTTATTTAATCCTGCTCGGGAACAATTTGCTTGCTGGGAACTTTATTCGTACCGTGAATGTCTATTATTTCGCCCAACACAGGACAGCAGGACACTGAGCACACAAAGCACCTGTTCCGCACAGTACACCTGTAGTCCGGCTGTTCAATGCAGTTATTCTAGCCGCAGTTCCTTCTTTACCGTTAGTGGTTAATGTTTCAAAGCGTAACCACCACCACTAACGAATGGTTGATAGAAGTGTGGATGATAGCGCGTATACGTATAAAAAAACGCCCAGATCAATAATTATTGCTTATCGATCCTTCCTCTGTTTTCTCTTCCTGCGTATGCTCCCCACACAAATGGGATATAGTTTCTTTTAAATCGGAATTTCACATATGCACAGCGGTAACTTTTCACACTACTACGTCACGTGGGTGTGCGTGTGTGTCACGTTTGCTCACAGTTCGAGGAATTAGAATGCAAATTTTTCACGCACGTTCACGTTATTGTTTGATGAGACGATATGCCAATGTTTGATTGTAGGATGCAGTTTTGTTTCCTCGTTACTTCTCTTACTTTTCTCTTCCTACCCGACCAACCCGACGTTGTCCTGATGGGTAGTGGCTCGAACAAGTTTGATAGTAGAATTTCAGTTTCTGTATAACCGGCACACAGAATGCGCGGGTACACACACGTACACACACCGGTGAGAAATGAGACGGAATTAGACCGTCTTTCGTCACCCGCGTTCACTGTGAACCGCTTTCCCTTTCCAGGATCGTCGGAACGGATGCTGCACCTTCTCACCCGCCCGTACGCTAGTGACACAGCGGGATGTCACACACGTTCAATATTGCACTTATTTGTACAATATCTATACGAATAGTATGCTATTTCGTACAACAGATTTTTGCACTGTGCTTCCGATGCGCCGGCACACGTTAGAATACGCATTCACTCGAAACCACACGTACACTTACACATACACACAAACACGCCGCACCCACACGCACGGATCGGTTGCTCTAAGCAGTGACGATAATTTCACTTTCCTTTGCTGCAGCTGTCCGTGTTTTATACAGCGACATTTTCGCATACAGCATTTGTGAGAGGCACGCGTGAGAACACCGGGCGATGTGTAGTGAGCTGTGGTACCGGTGTGAGAAATTTGCGCAATGGTTTTATTCACCAAAGGGGCTCTTCTAGCGTTGGTTGCTGCTGCTGCGCCATTCGGCCGTTTCGCATTCGCGGCACAAACACACACAAACAAAATACACACAGGTGGAACTGCTTCGTCGAACCCGGCACATTCAATGTGAGTCGAGTTCCGAATTACAAACGTTCGACAGTTAGAACGAAATACCCGCCAATGAAAAGCAACGATAAAAGCGAAAAATGTCTGAATTGCTGAACACACACCACCGCGGGTAAAATCAGTATGATCACTTTTATTGTTCACTTTATTTCACTGGTATTTTCGATGCTTTTACTCTTCATACGCTTGGACACACATCCCCACTGGAGTATGGCTGGGGGCTTTGGATTTCGCGTTCTGCTATTTCGACGGCGGTCAGCTTTGAGCGGGGTTCGAAAATTCGTTTACTAAACCAACGCGAGCAGCCGCGTACGATTTTTCTGCATAAAAGTATGATACGCTTGAACTCTGAACCGCAAGTGATGGTAATGCTCCCTTTTGCTTTACACATTTAGCGCGCGCACAAACACGAATGATACGTCCGAACGGGAAGAGTTGCGTGTTGCGGAATTTCGCGGTACAGTTGAACAAATTCCGCGGCAGAGCAAAACGGGTGCGCGCCAAATGAGGCAAAGAATTTCACCGGGAAAAGAACGATTGGTCCGTGACCGGCGCCGAGCCCTATCCAAAGTGAACTGATCGAGCTAGCGGTCCGCAAGCGATTGAAAGTCGGTCGAATGGGTAGTGAATTCACACTGCTCCGAGCATCCGCGGTCGGTAATGTGTTGATGTGTTAGTGCGGCCGAATGAGATGTCTCTCTCTCTCTATTTCGCTCGCTCTCTCTCGATGTGCGGTCTCTTTTATGCGTGTGTTCATTTATAAGCAGCATCCCCTGCTCCAGGATGTGTGGTGATATCGTTAAACGGGGTAAACCGAATATTGCAGTGGTGTGCGCGGGAGTAAGAAATCTATCAACTATTCTAGCACTAAATGTGTGTGCGTGTGTTGAGTAAAGCCGGCTTCTGGACGAATTGGCCTCCTGCAACGGTATGTCGAAACAAACGCATACGCCATTTTTTTATTATTATTTTATTACTTCTTTTTCTATTTTCTCGGAAGAATAGCCAAGTTGTACATTTTAAATAACGTAAGACAACATATAAAATACTAGGAAAATATTGCATGAAGTAGACAATTTTTTTATTCACAAAGAACGATTGCTATGAAACAACAATGATCATTATCTTATTCGGCCGGGCCGAATAAGTCATACAATACGAAAAAAACAATGATCATTTTATAATTTTTTTTTATTCATGAGAATTCATGGCTATTGCTAAACGCATTTATTCATGGCTATTGCTAAACGGCGAGTATTGCTAGATGATTATTATTATTATTATGTATAATAAATAAAATATAAATATTTAAAAATCTGAAAAATTATTATAATAATAATATATTGATACCACACTAGTAATATTACAGTTTCCGATTTTATCTGGCGACGTCGGAGCACTTTATGGCCTCGACTCAAATAGAACTGGACTGGACTGAAATTGATCTGCACTCTCTCGCGCCATCTAGACCCACCTCAAACAGAACCTGGTTCTATTCTTTGATTCCATATTATGTTTTGCTCATAATAATAATGAAACATTTAATAGAAAAAAGGTAGCCGCTTCAAATTTGCACTACACTGTATTGCACTGGTACAATAAATATGTATGCGTCAGTGTGGGTTTATGATCAAAGTGGGTTTTTTGTGTGTTGTGAATCAAAAATCATATTCTTCTCTTATCGTTTTAGCTGCGGCTTAACGAACGACGGGTATTGGAACATTATGCCGGTAGATTGATTTGCATTACATTTCACATCTTATGCACACGCCTCATCGGTAAACACCGCCCCCCTGCATCCCACAATTCCCCCTCCGACACTCTTCAACATCAACTACCAACGCAACACAAACATAACATTTTGAAAATACGCACACTACCATGTACACGTGCTACTTCTCTGCACTAGCGTCCAATACGTTTTTCCGCGGGGGGAATTACACTAATTGTACCGCTTGGAGTTGATCGGCCACGGTTTCAAGACCGCAAATGTGATGTTATAAGCTGGCAGTCTATAAGCAAATAATCAGATGCTTAAATTTTTTCCACGTTGTTACAATTTATTCTATACGGCGCAATTGATTGATAACTTATAAAGTTTTGGTTGATCACATATCAATAATTTAGCGTATTAGATTGAACTAATATCTTTTTCACGTCCTCATAAATAATACTCTAATGCATTCATGGCTAAAATCAGAATTAATGCTCCCCCTCCACCCTCCTCATGGGGGGGGGGGGAATTTATTCTGACTTCAGCCAAAAAATCACCTGTGTTATTAAAGGACAAACCGCTGTAAAGTACGATGTTTATCATATGTCGCTTTAGTGTTCCGGTTGCCATTGAAAAATGCCGGCTATTTCTGTATAGGTGTGCCGGCTAGATGCCGGCTAGCGCTTTAGCTGTCGCATGGTACCCCTTCCTTCCAACTCTTCTTCGACTGTTCTGCATTAACTACCATCACTAAATCTATTCGTGCCACGACTATTCGTTCCACCTGAGTGTAAGTTTATCTGAAACCTGAGTATGGCTTTTCAGCCATTATTTAGTGTGTTCTGATAAAAACAGAGGTTGAATCTGTGGTTGATCAATTATTGATCATCTCAAGTGCATTCGTTTAGTTTATATAACAGGAAGTTATTCTTCCGTCTCATTACAATGTTCTATCTTTGATGTATGTCATAAGAAACAGATGCAGTCGAATGACTCGAGGCCTCTACGAAGCAACCTTTGATGTATTTTAGGAGAATAACCTAACAATTCTTTTTGATGTGTTTCCCATTTGGATAGAGTAGTAGTAGTAACTTGTATGTATCAGTTTATTTGAACGAAAAAGAATTGTAGATTATACAAGGATAACAATTTGTTGACGGATTCGATCTTATCTTTCCTCATCTTTTATAATTCACGCTTGAGCTTGCCGTTTTTGATGTATGATTTACCATTTTGGCGTTTTAACAGTACAGTGGGAAAAATTGTGTAACAAAAAACCCACATCAAGAACAAAAAAAATTATATCTATGCCTATTTCGATGGAAGAAACCAGCAAACTCATGTAAATATTTTGTGTTTTATCATTCTGAATTCTGTGCGGAGTTCTCCAATTATCTCTGTCAGATCTTTGGGAATAATCCTTTCAGAACAAATGATATTCGATAATGCAATGCAATAGTTTCCGTCCACTGCACTGCAGAAGAATTATACATTTTCATTACCATCGTCTAGACCGGTAAGGTTTGTGTCACTTTTGGCGCAGCCACCGTAGTAGAGAGGACGTATAATGGTTATCCTAAAACGAGCTACAAAGTAAACGTCATCTAATCTCACATTGGAGAGTCTGTGGTGTAAAATAAAAGCGCGCGATAAAGCCGTCGATTCCAGTGGTATTGTAACATTTGCCGAATACATGTGCAAGCATGGGAATGCCGGTATGCATCGGTGTGTTGGTGCACGTATGTATCCAAATAAGACCGGACGAAGCAGGTGCGTTCGATGCGGCTGGCGTAATATTTCGCAGATGCGAAATAAGAGTGCACGAGCGAAAGGAAGAGAAGATTTGCCCAAGGAGAGAACAAGCTGACGAAAGAGTACGGGCACACAGCTATCCCTCTGTGTGTGTGGTGGAGCACCTTGATCAAAATTTTTAAACAACACAGAAAAAAGTGCCGGTCCAGCTGCCCTTTCACACGTAGGCTGTTGACGATCATGCAACATCAACCTTTGTCTTTGAAGATGGTTGATTGTATCATATTGTGCTGGAAAGATGCGAGAGGGCAAGCGAGAGAGAGGGAGAGAGAGGGAGAGTGTGTATGTTTTGGAAGCTTGGCATCGATAATCGTACTACAATTAGCCCTCAGGGGATTTTTTTTATATGCGGTCACCCGGGAGTAAAAACAAATAAACAACAAACGTCCAGCGTACAAAACCTGCCAAGCCCACAAAAGTGATACGCAACTGGGATTGGAACGAAAAACAAACACCACAGAAGAAGAGGAATAAGATGTCATAATTTAAAAGGACACCGTATCATAGTCTGTCAATCGATAGCGGGCGATAAAGCGGAGTGACATATGCGTGATAAAAAGACGAGAACCACTCAAGATAAACACACGCGTCCGTCAGATGGCCGATAAGGAAACCGATCTCAAATTGCCATTTCGCAACTTTCGATAGCAAATTATCGCGTACTCTTAACACTACACAGACGGGTTGACGGAAATCTTAGGAAAAGTGGGTGGCTAATGTAGATCATTTTTGGCATAACGATGTGTGGGATTTGTATTTGTAAAAAAAAACATTATGTAACTAAGCTATGTGATTAGGAATTCACTCAAGTAAGTATCATCGTTTCATTAGATAAGTTAAAATTTAAGAGCATTCAAATAAAACAATCATTCAAAACAGTAATATCTTTGTTTTAAACTAGATGCCATACCAATCATTTGTACGTTAAGGTATGTTCTTAATGGTCTTTAGTGTCCCAAAGCATGATCAAGCACGTTAAAATTGACTCTAGCTAACAATTCTGGCGAAAAGATATTCGTTACAATTATTTTTTTAATAACATTATTTTGAGTAGTTTCACGATGGGATGTATGAAGATTCGCAGAGTATTTGGAAGATATTAAAGTAAATAAAACAATAAGTATCAGATTTGCAATTTCAAGAAGGAAATACAAAAGAACTATTCAACATGCTCGCTTTAGGAATCATATTGTGTCAATGTGTGAAAAATGTGTTCAAAAAAAAGATCCAAAAATAAAATCTATTGGTCTTTATAATTTTCGTGCAATCTTAAAGCAAACGAATGTTTTCTAATGAGGAAGAATTCGTTTGAAACATAAAAAAATCAAAATTAGTACATTTATCCTGCCGGAAATTGTCAAAACACTGTCACATGCGCGTCTCTGCTCATCAAGCTTCACGTGTATTACACTCAATTTTGGCGCCAAAAGCAGAACATCAAAAACTGCAGCACTCGCGCTCAGCATTTTCAAAAGATGCGTGCGTTCCGTTTGAGTGGCATGGTAAGTTCGTTGAGAGCGTGCGAGTGGTCGAATCAGAAAAGCATCTGTGTGGCACGAAAACATTTTACGTACGGTGCTGTTTGATTGTATTATTATTATTTTATTGTTTTACTAACGCTAAGAGCCAATCCGTCGATGCGAAAAATTTCAATATATTTTTGCTTTAAATGATCTGTTGACAAACGAAGTCTAAATGCCATTTTGTTGTAATTTTAAAATTATTTAATTCACACTAAATAATCACAACCATTTGATATTGGTTGCTTTTTGTGAATGAATGTGCTTGGTGTAGCATGGAAATTTAAAAAAAAATCCGTAAAAATTATTAAAAAATGAAAATGTATTGTATGGTGGCTGGATTTTTACGGAGTGTAATATGTACAACTCTCGCGAGGAAATTGAGTTCCACTACTTTCAAAATTGGCATGTGCTACGACACATGAGCTTCGAGTGTCCATGAGTGACGTTACACTGTTTCAAATAGCACTCGCGGAAGTTAAGAACTTCAATGCCCAACCACGTGCGGATCAGTCTCAGACACTCAGCGTCTGTAGAGGGTTGCACATTGACAGCGCGCAAAAGATTTTGAATGTCGCGAGCCGGTTGAGAACATTTAGCAATGTTTTTTTATAAAAGGCTCAGTGACTCAAATAGGCCTAAAAACTTGATTGTAATTGTATTTGGAGTATCTTGTAAAACTTTATATTTGATTTTTCTTATTTGTCTTCAGCTAAGCTTCCATACATAATTTTGCATTAATAATTAGTAAATGATAATATTTTTAAATAATATTTTTTTAGAATTCGATTAAATTGATTTTATTTTTTTAGATTTCGACATAATCGCTAAACCTA
Source organism: Anopheles minimus (assembly GCA_000349025.1). Lineage (NCBI taxonomy): Eukaryota > Metazoa > Arthropoda > Insecta > Diptera > Culicidae > Anopheles > Anopheles minimus. Next base: position 9,282,829 of record KB664054.1, read on the forward strand.
AGAATTTAATGTGAAAAAAATGTTGGACAGAAAAAAAAGATCAGTTAAGGATAAAGAGCAAATGATACTGACTTCCTTGAGTTTAGTTTTATGTATTTTTTAGCCGAGTTTGAGCGAGAGCTTGAGTTTTAGGATTCCGAACATGCTAGGGGCTAGGAATAAAGCAAATGCTTTACTCTGTTATGCAAGATAATTGAATAAAGAATTGAAAACATTTTATGGTATGGATGAATCATACAAAATTTGTTGGTATGGACTGCAGCAGTCAAGAAATCCCCATGAATAATACGCCAAAGTATTCCCGGCTCAACCTGCTGCTCGTTAATTGGTCAGCACGTGACACCGTGCGCCAAACATCGCATTTCACAAAAACGCATCGAGAACAGGGGTTGCCAAGCTGTACTCCGCCAGATAATTCTATACACGTGTGTAATTATTTTAGAGATTTAAAAATCGTATAACAGGTAGAAAATTATGTGGCATTAGGTATTTAAACACTACACTAATGTAGAGTCAATGATAATATGTATTGCTTATAAATATGTACACAAGATGACATTTTGACCCTTCAATTGCGGTGCTCTCTGACGCAAAATATTTCATCAAGCGGACGTTTTCGTTGAAAAGGTTAGTTAGCCCCTGCATATGAGTGCTCGTTCAGACGGTTTGCGTGGAACTCACACGTTGCAACACAGTGGGTGATTGACCGTTGATAGAATTACAAATATGTCGGCATTTTAGTATGAAATTCAAATAAAGGGAACAGTTCTTGTTTTGATTGATGAGTATTTAAAATTGTTCAGCAAAAGAAATAAAAAAATAGTTAAATTACTTCTTTTTATCTAATGGAAACAATAAGAATTAATAAAATAAATTAAAGTGTGTATATAAAAAAACTTTGGGACAAGTAGTTTTTTTAGTACTCTGGTATTTCAATTGGTAAGTTTTTAACAATAATAAGTTGGAAGTGTCCTGTACAACTACTTTTTAATGTAAACTTTTTTGTTCATTTTCAGATTTTTCAAATTAACTTTTATCCTTAATAAGTTTTTTTTTAACAAAATCGTATAATTAATAATTCGGGTTTAAATAATGATATAAATTAGTTAATCAACAAACATATCATGAAATATAAATAATTATACGCGCATCAAAGGGTTTTTCGCATGCCGGCAAATGTGACAATCATGATACTTTCACTCGTAATAAAATCCGTTACACTTTTCGCCCCTTGTAGTCAGATATTTTCGCTTGAGATGGAAGGGATGTGGAAATATCCGACCGTGAAAATCTGCGGCAAACAACTTTTGTGGTTAGTTCAAATTGCAAAATCCATTAAAGGAGATTTCGATTATTTTTATATTTATTATAACTTTTATCACAATTTTAACTATTTCATATTTTATATATATTGCAGAAGAGCATAAGTATATGTTTCATCGTTGAACTATATTAATTTTAATATTAATAATATGTATTAAAAAGAAGTTTATTAAACCCCTTCTACAAAGTGATAGTTTATTAAACGATTCTCAAACTTTATCGCAAGGCATTGAACATAATTTGCTGACAAAGTTACAATTGTTTTTTTTTAGTAAAAGTTAAACTTGTGCTTTATTTCAGCGTCTGCGCAATTCACTTTCAAGTCATTACTGCCACATATGGACCTATCGGATTTATGTTTATTTGGTTACCGGAAAGTCAAGTTCAAGGAGGTGGGAATTCGGCAAATGCACCTTTAAATCACTAGGCAGGGCTAGGTGGTATGTTTAGCGGAGCTCAATAAGCCATCAAAAATGATTGTTCACAAAAAAGTTTTAATAACATGTAATAATATACATTCATAACTGTTGTAATATGTTGCCAAAATATATAATTAAACAACATACATTTATATTTTTAAAAATATTAAAGAGAAGGACGCGTAAACCGAACTAATTTAAATTGGAAAAGTGGGTTTTAACCTTTCTGCATACAACGGAGTCATTTTTAATCAGTATTTCTTGCACAAGAGTTTCTTTTTTTGTGTTCCAATAATTGCGACTGAAAGTTCCATGCGAACAACTCAGATAAAACAAATAAAGAAGTTGAACAGTTTGTTCGGCGATATTAATCGCTCACAACCGGCCTGTTCCGCTTGCCATTACTTTCAAATCAAGAAAAAAGTAGACTGCAAACGGGATGAAGCAATAAAGTGCCGAATATATGCATAATAAAATTTTCACCGGCTCTGGTAGCTGGGTCGGCAGTTCTGGCGATACCTGACCATAGAAACTGTATCATGGTTTTATTTTATTTGGGGAGAAATCTTATAAAGATCGTCACTGGACCTTGAGACACGGTGTTAGGCAAAAGATGCATTTTGCATTATAGAGCGTCACATTTTGGCTTATTCCTATCGTGAGAAGGACAAGGAGTTCCAAATGACAAATAGTCGGCAGTAGTCAACGAAATGGCAGAAGGCACTAGCGTCCAGGACTTTTTTTTTTGCTATGATAAATTCAATTAGCTACATTTTAAATTGACTGAACTGATAAGCGAAAATCGCCTAACAACGACGACACGTTGTATATACATTTAAACTACGTAATCAGTCACATATAGCTTTATCTTAAGCACTCTATTAGCATCCATCGTCCGGGCGGAAACAAATCACGGTTTGATGTTGTCCAGCTTAATTTGGGGTCTTATTGGTCCGATCAGTCAGTCGCACTGTACGCGGTAAAGATTAACCGCAGTTTCCCCACCTACGCGCTACACTTTCGGAACATGTTAAGTGTCAAAAAGCGTACGTCAAAGAATGAGAGCAAACCGGAACGTTAATAAGCCCGGCAAAAAGGAACGCACGCGGACGCAAATGTGAGGCAAGAACGATAACGGCATGCAGCAAGAAGGCTTTGATCGATGGTGAGCGGGAACTCTCACGCAGCCACGGTACGCAAAAGGGTAAGTGTGATACGGAAAAGAGCAAATGAGCAACTGGAAGAAAGAGGTGCGCTAAGATTGAGTGTGAAAGGAGGAAGATAAACATTGGAGAGAGAAAAAAAAACAGCTTAACCCAGTGGTCGGCAATCTTGTTGGAACAAAGTAATGTGTTGGACATTCAGCGTTTAGTATTAAATGCATATAGAAAAATAGGAGATTCCAAATCCCCATCGAAACTCATCCCATTTTGTGCGAAGCTATCGTAACGATAGGTAACGTTCTCTTAAAACTGTAATGCAAAAAACCTAAAGCCTAATGCAATTTACGCAGAAGATATCAATATACTAATAAAAACCAATAAAGCCTAATGTACCCTACGTAAAAGAACGTATGTGCCCCGTAGTAGAACCAAATGCTCCTGGAAAGTTGAACGAAGTGTAGAATTTTTTCAGCTGTAGTAGCAGACACAGAAACTAATGTTTCAAAAATCTTAAGCTCAATGTAATTGACGTAGAAGATGTACTCCATTGAATGTAATAACAAGGATTCCAAATACTTAAAAAAATTGAATGAAGTGAATAATTTTATCAGCTATTCTGAAGTGCCTATTTATACGTTTCAAACACAGAAGCTACCGCTCTCTCGTGTTGTATGACGGCCAGGCCAAATTAGATATATTTTACCACGTAGCAGGATAGTCAGTCCATTCTACGGGGAAGCGATCCGGGTGGGATTTTGGTCCCGGTCTGTCGTGTGAGAGACCTCGCCGATGCCACAACCCACTGGCATAAGCTGTTGTTATATTGTCCCAGAAGATCTTAACTCTTTTGAGTGTTGTTAGAAGCATCCCAAGTGCTCCAGGAAAATGAAAAAAGTGTAAATATTTATCGACTATTCTGAAGTACTTGCTATGTAATTCAAATACAGCTACACTTGCTGGCGAAATTTCAGCAATTTGAGATTGGGATGGATCTTTTTAGACAAAGTGAAACATTCAGTGTATCGCAGCGCCTTACTTTGCCGAACACTGGCGTAACCAGAAATAAATACAGCAACGCAACAAACGCACTAATGCAGAACTGTCAAAGAGAAAGAGAGAAAGGAACGAGCTGAAATGCCCAAAATGCCGGGATGTTGGTCGGTTTTGATCTTTGGCGGGAACCTGTAGGCCAAAGTGAATGTAGTTTTTCCAGTTTTGCTCTTCTGTACGGGATTCAATCGATGCCTCCGATGTAGTCTTTTCCATCACCGTCTGTTTAAATGTCCCATCCAGCGCAAACGACTGGCGGTGCGGGTTAGAAGGAATGTCCTGTGGCTACATATTTTCGATCTCGACCCACCCTTCGCTTCGGGTTTTTCGAACGGAATCGGGCGAAATTCTTATTCTTGTCACACGCACCGTGGCTTCGCCCCACCACTGTTACCACCCCGGGTAGTATGCCGCACACGCGTCTGATTGATGCTGGTCGGTGCTGCAGCTTAATAGGGGGACCGAGCGTCAGGTTGATTGACCCGCTTTAGCATGCACATGAAATGAGCGTACCCTGCGGTGAAGGCTTTCGTTCGGAATCGTGAATGATGGGAACGTTTCCCCACACTCTATGGTGATCGCGATCGATCCAGGCACCGCCTAATCTGGAATGTGGAATGTTTCGGCGAAATGCGAAATGCAACAAAGTTGTGCATTATGTTCTAAAGTCTAAGATTCATTAAAACTTGTGTTCTATCATTTTTTAGAATGGGTGAAGAAAGTCAAAGAACATCTTGAAGATTTTTTTTACTCTCTAAATGCCTAACTCGTACTATAGACATTAGACTTTGACATCTCCAAGGATTTCCTTGATTTGCAGTGATCATGTAGAGAAGTCGTGTATAGCTGGCTGATGTAGTCCAAGCCATCGGACGGCAAAGTCTAACCAAATCCAAGAAGCCTGCACATCGAAGCCTATCATGCGCCTTCCTGTGCAAGGCTCCAATTAAAACACTGTCCTTGAACCGCTACCCCAGCCAGCAGATAAAACAGTGCAGGAAATGAGGCCAGCAAAGGTGGCTCCTCTAATCCCGGCTGCGTCCATTAGGAAGACAAACAAACTAAGATGCGCCGAATGAGCCACCCAGGTCAACTGCGCAGAATGCGCCCCGAAAACATGCGCACGGTTGCGTCGAAACTGCACCCGAGATAACCTGCGGGGCTCACTATGCGCAGCCGGGGTACCGGCCACCTTATCCGGCCCATCTGACCGGGCCGGTGAAAGAGTAAGGGGAGCTCAGAAGAAACCGGTGGCGGTTGCAATATAGTGTCGTGCCAATGTTTAGGCACGCCTGGGTACGTGCCGGGTTTGGAATGTGATGCGCAATGTGAGACAACCAGTAGGAATATACAGCGATAGAGAGAGGGAAATGAAAAATACAACAACAACGAAAAAAAAACCACAAACCAAAATGCTAATCAGGATGGCAAAGGCCCCACTCAAGGACCGTGTAGGTCAGTGGAGTTCAGTGCCATGGTAACGAGCGTGCCAAAACGTAAGCAAAACTAATCATAATAAAATATAAGCAAATGGAGTGCAGCGTGGTTGGAAATGGTTTCACCTTCTCGATCACGCTGGCGTATATGGATCGGCGTCATATAACGCCGCCAAGAGATAATTACCTTCACTGAGCGGTGACCTGTGAAGAGAATAATCTGAAGATACGGTCTATTTTTTTTATATTTGTACGTACAGAAATTCTCTGCCTTAGGCTACCCAATTAACTCACCCTAGCTTACTGCTAGTAGAAGAGGTAACAGTGCTTGAGAGGAGTGTAAGGATGGAGACTTGATGGTGAGGATGGTAGCCATCTCACACGGAAGGACCAGGATAAAATCCCATCCGAGGCGTTAGTCCGAACATGTCACGGAAGCCATAAATAACAGGCCAAGACCTCTCAAAGTTGTTGAAGAAGAAGGAGAGATGGAGGATGAACGGAATCGAGTACGAAAAGCAGCTAGAGACAGAGAAGAAATCAAACAGAACTGACGACGAATTAAAGGCGCGAACAGCACAAAGTTGCAAAGTATCATTTGCATCTACAGCTGTGCAACGTGTAACGGGTACAGAATTTTTTACAAGGTAAGCAGGGAGAAAACGTCAACGCTCCTGAAGAGAAAGGCTGTAATCAAGGATATTTAGGTACGAGTGTGACGCGTTTCCAAAGGCAACAAACCCTGACAACGCGTAGGATATGGAGGCAGATCTGAGCTGCAAAACGTGTGAAAGTCCTCTGTACTACTTCCACTCGTGCAATAGCCGCATTATTGATGGGGTACCAATGACCGAGGACTTGAAATTCGAAAGGCTAAATGGAGCAATGTATCGAGAGTTCTGTAGGGCTTCAAGATCACGTTCTCAATGTGATTGACAAACGTGAGGCGCGCGTTGATTAAAAACGCCTTCTAAGTCTTTCTGACGCATTCTGCCCGTTGAAGGAGCTTCTTTTACCAAAATGGTACCGAACAACAATTTCAATGCTTGTAGTGGCATCGAGTTTGCATATTAAGTCAAAATTAACCGAACTGACTGGCCGTCGAGATATATTGATGCGCGTAAATATATAAATAAGTGGAAGCTATTTACTAAACGGATTTTTGCGACATAGAGCATTCCAAAAATGTAATAGCAATAGAGTTCACTCACCGGTTAATCGTAACTTATAATCCTATAAGTGCAAAATACAGCAATAAAAATATTAGCCATATCATTCACACCTTCATCTTTGGTCCATATCGTAGACACCTACATATTCAACCATTGGATGGTCTTCAAACGGCCGGACCGGGGATCAAATTCCATCCGCACCGTTCTCCCGTATTGAAGACTGGCTATCCAAGTACGTGATACCAATATGTCTAGTAAACCATTATACGGCAGGCATTACCGAACAGGTTGTTAAGCCATGAAAAAGAGATCAAATACGGTTCAATGTTATATATTCAAATTGTGCTATGATTAACTCCATCAATGAATCCCGATGCATAATAATCATTAATAGTTTTATGACTCGCTCATCTCCGCCATAGCGATCCGGTACGTTGAAGGTCTATTGCTTTCTAGCCTCGCAAATACACTGGTGCAGTACTCAGTATGAATATACTTTGTTTAAATTGTTTGCCAACCAACGGATGGTAGAGGTACGGTTCTGGAAATGTTCTTATCTCACCAAGGTTTGTAAACGAGCCCTGATAAAAACACGACCCACCTGCGATAGTTGGCATGTCCGAAAACATGATAGATTCCAACGGACAAGGGCGGCACGAACCGGTAAGGCTTCAAACAGTATCGAACGGCTTGATGTTAACAGTTCCAACTACGTTCGTGGAAATGTGCATCTATTCTGATGAAGGTGTCGATCATTGCCGGATAGCTTCTCGGAATGATGCTACCAAAAAATTACCCAAGCAAGTAAAAAAAAACAGCCGGATATTCAAAATAGCGAAATGGGAGGGGATCTTACTGGCGCCAAGTAATAGCGCCTCGTCGGTTAACTTGTTGGGAATATGTATAACTTTCATTGTTTTCTTGTGATAGTTTACCCAACGTTGCTCAACATTAAATTCTGGAACTTCCGGTGCAGCTGTAGACCCAAAAAGAGAACGTGACATTTGTGAAATATTTGCTGTAATCTGTATCTAGCCGGGTTTTCTCAATTTTTGACTATTGAGCACGTGCTGACTATTGAGCAATACGGATGGCATTGGACGTGAACGAACACACTTGAAGCCAACGGTCATTCTTAGAGGAGGTCCGCCTAGCTGCCGCGCAACTGTTGGTCGAGCAGTACAGGAAGACCACCAGCCGACAAAACGGTCTTACGCGAATATCTGCACAACGTGGGGAGTCCCTAGACAGGAGGTAGAAAGAAATAGGAACAGCACCGAAAAAAAACACACATTAATAAATCTAGGCCTATGGGGCACAAGATCGCGTGAATATGTGATTCCAGAATTTCGTAATTCCAGCTGGAGCTACAAACCGGGGGGGTCTACAGTCAACGATATTTTATGTTCTCGAACATGGCGCATGGAACCATGCTGCACAAAAGGGGCAGATGATTTCCGGGGTTTTTTGCCCCGCGACGCTGGCTGATCGTGTTTGTGACGGATCGGATGTACTATACGAGGAGCATGATCGTTACATTCCAATGCGTACGAGCAATGTCCGAAATGCCTGTGACGAATGCGAGTATGTGGACTCGCAACACAACGCATGGTACACGTGTGTGGCCACATCATCTCTAATCAAAGTGAATCGATTACACTAAACCGAGAAACTGTTGCGCAGCGTTGGGACGATTGCAAACGCCTGCACCAGTAATCACTTATCATCTGCGTCGGAAACGCAGAACTCAACTAGAGCGTGTCATTCGCTAGGCATAGCGGGGAGATGGGAAATCGCATTAACGGAGAAAAGGGAGGAGGAACCGGTTGTGCGCATGCAATAACAATAACAAATGAAAGTAATAGACGGCACGGGCGAGGTTTCCCGACCATGCAGTTGACTGTGTCCAATTGCTACAATGTTGTGCACTATTCTAAACAACATCAACCTCAGGTGCCAGATGTTTACTAATAGCGGTAGTTGCACGGTCCAACAGAATTTACGGCCAGCGCTGCCGCAGTGCCCCGGTAGTGCGATTAGAATTTCTGCACCGGGCGTGATCGGATGATTGGGTAATGTTTACATGAGTACTATTTCTGAACGTTGGAATTTGAAGTAGGATGGATTGTTTTCTTTAGACCTCATAAGATAAGAATAACTCTCTTTGATTAGATCGATTATGATTGAGGTCTTTTCCAATAGTGACGAAAATTCCACTTTGAATTCCTAGATCGTTAGACAGTGGGAATTCTTCAAATTCTAAAACTGTTCAAGGGTTAAGAAGGTATTGTGTAAAGGCTAACAGGCATGTCCAATAACTGTGATGTCCAACAAGTTCAGAAACTCGCAACACTTTTATTTTTTGGATACTTAATTTAAGTTGTCCAGTAGTCTCAGAGCAGTAGTGCAGATTGGTTAATTCTGTCATATCCCGGACAGATCGTCCAGTTTCCGAAAAGAGTCGGAAAATTCAGACCCAAACCAGCCCGGAAAACAAAGGCGACGACTTGTATATACAACGTGTATCTGCATAAAATTCTTTCGTGGAATCCCATAAACTGTTTAGCGCGGAAACTTGAAACCGTCTCCGTCCCAAGATGTTGAAATTCCTCAAATGTGCGGAACCGGCATTTTGCGCGCCGGTCCAGGAAGTGCATTGCGCACTGTAAATGGGATCTGTTGCTATTTCTGGCACTAGCGTCTTAGCGGCAATCTGCTAGACCGACACCTCCGGTAGACACCGGGCTGTATGTAAATTCGTGTTGAAGTTCACGGCTTCATTCATATGCAATTCATACCCCTTCTGCGCATCGTAGCTAATCAGGTTAGTGGTCGATTTGGTTCCGACATGTGAGGTGGCGTCGACATCATGGTAACAATGTAGCTACCATATCTGAAGCGCATCCGGACGTGTGCGGTTCAAACCGGTCCGGTGGTACAGTGGAGCACCATCAGCGCCGTACGATTACAGCTAGCTAGACGCGGACGAGTACAGGGTTCGCATGGAGGTTTAATTGCATCCACGAGTGACAACCGTTTACTAACTTTGCTGTTATCTATACAGGCTCTTCAGCCGTACTTCCGAGCGCCCTATCAGCAGTGCTCCGCATTGGGTTTGCAGACTTCTATATTTTATTGTTGTGGTTTTGTTTTTCCCTCCAACGCCGGGTACTTCACTGACTTGAGTCATTGACAATGCATATACATTTACACACTCTCACTCTTTCGCTCTTGTTGACTTGATTTGAAATGTAAACAAACCCTGGTGGCAAACTGCAGCGTGCTGCATCGTGCAGGTGTATCAGATCCACCAGCGTGGCTGGCCTAGTTTCTCTTTCAGCTACAAGATTTATGACCCTAGAGCTCTATACATCATTATCCTTTCGGGAACGGTAACAAACCTGTTTACTGAGCACACATGAACTGAGGGTAGCTGTGGAAAGGAAAAAAAAAACAACAACAAAGGTATATACACACAAGAAGGGATTGTTATCCGGATCTGGAAGAATGTTGGAGGCTGAACATTTTGAAGACCGTAAGACACAATTGTATTGTGTCACATCAATTGCTTCTCCGCCCGTACCGACTGGATGGTGGAGTGTTGTAACCGATCCTAACGCACTTGACGTCATGCAGCTGTGTTTGATTATATACTGGTTTGGGGAATTGTCAACACAGCAGTATCTTCTCTCGCATCGACAGCAAATTATGGTTCGGCAGGTTCTTTGCACGCGTAACCACCGCAACTGATCGATGACCTTAATCATTTCGGCCAGATCGTTTGTACAGATTTTTCCTACAAGTGTTGTTTGTGGCAATGAACTCTTGTTTTTTTTTTTTAGGGGAAGGAATTTTGACTCATTCGGTAAGGTTCGGTTGTGGTAGGTAAAGCGTGTACTTTTTTAAAACATGTAAATTGTTGAAGTTTTCATACATTTCTTGCGCTAAGCGACGTAAGTGTGCGGTGTCAGAGCGCAGTGTGTTGCAATGAGCACAATGTTGCACAAGGCCCATCACTAATTGGACAAAGGAATGGGTGGTATGATTTTTATATATAAATACTACACGATAGGTGTTTTGAAAAGGCGTGCAAACTTCCGACCCGCTAGTTTGCTCCACTAGTCGCTTGATTAGTATTAATCTACCAGGAAATCGTCGATATGTGACATTGTACGAGGATTTCAACTCTGCTACTGATAAGCTGGAGTGTGTTCGCGGGGCGACTATTTTTCCTTCTTGCTTTTGCTCAGCGGCATATAGGACGAGCGGTGTAGCTTAACCTCGTTTGCCGATTGTTTGATTAATTTAGCTGTAGAGCAGATCTGGGATTAAATCGAAGTAGATTACCGACATCAGTGATGGATTAAGCCTTGGCCCTAAGTGGCCTGACGATAGCCCTAACGCAATTATAGGGAAGAAGCTGTTTAGCAACTCGGGATACACTCGGCATGTTCAACTGCTTGGAACAATTACAGGACCGGTGTCCAAATTCTGGCCGCCGTATTTGAATTGAGTATCTCATCATCCAAAACGAAAAACAAATCTTTATTTTATAAAATTTTATCACCTCCGTTTAATTTCCCTTGGATGGTTTCTTCAACGAAAAATGGCTTCAATCGCCTGCGAGCGATTTTTCACGTGCCAGATGCGCACAACCCGCCGGTTGATGCCGGTTGATGTGCGGGAATGGGCAGGCCGGGTGGCAACAGGTTTGAGCGAAACGTAGTCTGTAAAGAGCTAGAACGGGGGTGGGTGGTCTGTCTACGTCTGAAGGGGTTTATTGTATGCTGGGTGAATATGGAAGTGAAAGTTCATCAAGTTCAAGGACACGGATGTTCTTGTTGATGCGTTTTTTTTTTCTGTTTTACAAACGTCCACCAGTTACAACTCCCCGGCATCTAACGTCGGACTGTTACCTTTTTTTTTCGCCTAGTCTATCAAGCTTTTCTCCCCAATCTTGCTACGGTACAGTGAAAATAACAGAGGCACTCGTCCTTTTTTTTGGGGGGGGGGGGGGGGGGGGGGGGGGGGGGGGGGGGGG
>KB664054.1:9294444-9344872 GCA_000349025.1 Anopheles minimus
GGGGGGGGGGGGGGGGGGGGCGGTCGGGAAGAGTGAGAGTGGGTGCCACTCGTTCGGCAGGGATAATGGATGTGGCAGTCAGGATCCAATGTCGGACGGGCGTGGCTTATGTACTGCCGTTTTGCAGAGCGCTAGACGACAATGGCCCGGACGGTTAGGTCGTTCTAGTGGTTGACGACCGAAGGAGCGAGGGTATTTCACCTAGACTTGACTACATTCGCATTAGTTAATCAAGTCCAGTGATGGTACATAAAGATCTACGCATAATTGGTGAGGAAAATTCCCCAATTGGAAGTTTAGACACAAACATGTTTTTATCTTCTTTTTTTTTTGTAGAAGAATAATTTGATGAACTTTATTATTTTCCAGATAGGAATGCAATGAATATCCATTCCATGTTCGAATTTCGAAGAAATTCTAGCTGTATAGAAAAGTTTCAATTATGTCGAATAGCGTTAATAAGTAGTTTTTAATAATAAAATATTTGGGGATATTGACCGCGCTAAGTATGGCAGATTCAGAAGATCTTTAATTTCTTAAAGCCCATCAAATATAAAACAATAATAAATGGCAATCAATATTTTTGTTTTCTTCAAAACTGACTCGAACATCAAGATGTCAAGTATGTTTTCAAACCTTTAATAACGTTGAACAACAATTCTCCGGACGATATGGTATAATAAACAAACAAGTATGAATTTTGACATGTTCTCCAGTATTAACCCCGCAAAAAAGAAAAGCCTTTGTGAAGGATAAACTCGTTAAGAAACGCAACTCCGTAACGTTCTCCTGAGGATTCATCCCATTCCAATTGACCACTTCGTCGTCCCGTGTTTCAGCTAGACCAGAGACGCATTCAACTACACGTTCATTTCTTTTTGTTATCGGCGGTAACAAAGCTCAGCCCTGTCAAAAGCACGTCACGTTATACTCTTTCTCCCGACTGTGCCAGCGACGAACGAGGGTTGCGAATGACAGTATAGTGGCGATTCACGCTTCGGCTCTGGCGGCCTGCGGGCGGCAGCATCTTTGGTCATGATGACTCACTCACCAGCCAGAGATTTGGAGAGTTTTACCCGGTAAGCGTCAGTTTTGCTCACTCAATATCTACGGTCGACTGATAGCTCATCCCATCCCCGGCGGAATTCTCCAAAGAAAGTCGTGTGCAATGTGAGCCACAGACACATGGCATCTTCCCTCCGACTTCCGCTTTCTCCGCAAGCGCGGTTGTTGCAGACACATGGCGGTGAATGCGTCGCACGGGTATACATAGAAGCCAGTACATACATCCTTCTTACGGTTCGCTTGAATTGAACTTTAACCTCGACCTGGTGGCGGTCGACATCCTTATCGTTTTTTTTCTCTCTCTCTCCCTCTCGTTGATGAGCCTCCGTTGTTGCAGAGGAAAACGGGTTTTCTTTTTTCTTCTATTTCCTAATTGACATCGTTTGTTAGAGTTAGAAAGAGTTGACCTTAAGAGAGGGAGAGCAAATAAGAGAGATTGAAGAAATGTCTACGACACACCCTATTCTGAGGATGCTGATAGTCATTGGAACGGAAAACAAATTGATTTCTTTACGGGACCCCCGTTCTTTCGCGGTGTTATCAATTGTATTTAAAAAAAACCGCAATCCAAGCGACAAGACTTATCTAAAATTCGGAACGATAAGCACCCAAAACGTTACGGCCTTGACACAGTTCGATGTTAGCGTGCGATTAATTAGCTTCGATTTTGTTCTTTTACACACGATACGACATTTTGCTTGTTTTGCAAATAATGACTGGTAATACCAACCCTAAACAGAAGCTGATATCTACCGCGCCCAGATGGCTGTCCGTAGAGCTGACAGCTGAAGTTATGTCATAACTTATCGCCCAATTCGCCTTACAATCGGTAGGCAACACGGCAGAAATAAAAACCCCTCCACGGGAGATATCCTTCTCGTAAATTTGTGGGTATTTTTCCTTTTCGTTTGGGATGTGGTTTAAAAGCAAACGGCAACTCATGAAATGTGCATTTTTTTGCGGCAAATGTATTTCCTACTTTCTCCTTTGTGTTACCATTACCTAGAAGGGTAATGGTTAAAGAGAAAAAAAAAAACGTAAATGAATTTACAACCATCATCCGCATCTTTTGAGGAGAATGTAACATGCCGGAAAAGGAATCCGATGAGTCCTAAATTATCAAGTAATGGTTGCACGGCAGAGTTATTGGGTGAATGGGCAAAGAAAACGCCCCAAAAGAAATGAAGTGAACGCTGGTGACTTTATTGTATTCTGATTCTTTGGGCGTTCTGCCAAGGTGATCGATGTTGTCAACGAGGTCCTCATCGGGATGGATAACAATGCTTTCGGCCTGATGAAGGTGATGTACTTCTGAGTTGCAAGATTGAACGAAATGGAGGTTTGGAGAATGAACAACTGAAAAATTATTACCAACCAGAAGGGAATGTCATGTAAGCACCTTTAAGGGATAAAAAGGAATTCTCGATAAATGCTATTGAGGGACCTCTTAGGGTCTAGCATGACTCGTGCAAGTTGTTTTTGGCAGATGCAATAGCAGGAGACAGGCCAATAGGTATGTAAATATTCCCCAGTTACCTGCAGTGCTGATGTAGGTTTCGGCTTTACGGCTTAGAACAAAACCATTCCATTGACCACCGTCCAAACGTGCATCTCGAGACGAAATGATCAATCAGCATAACGCAATGCAATGAATCTTTGCTGACTATTTGTACAGGAACGTCCGCATGTCGTCCCATCGGTTTATTTTCGGAGGCCAAAAATAGTCGCCGAGTGTCGGCAGATGTCGTACGACAGGCGACCGATGATTTGGCGGTCTCGGTTCAGGGAAAGGAGACACACCGAGCGATGCAAAGCAAAAGAAACATTTGCCAATGAATATACAGCAGAATCGAAGCGAAGCTAGAACGGACCACTGTCACCGTAGAATGTACGCGTGCGCAACGCACTTCGTCACAGTACTGTACGGGGCGTTAGTGGCGTTAGGGGAGTTGCTAGAGCAGTTTGGGGTCCCAAACAACCTTTAAGTGCCCGGATGGGCGAGAATAGAGTTTGGAACGATGGATGGATTTAAAGAAGCCAAAGACTTTACAGGTAATTGTACATTACACAAATTTTGTAATTTACATCTGAACAGAAGATTCGGGTACTATACTGCTTGAAGCCCAAATCACTCGATTACGTATCTGAGGAGGATTAATGAGTACATGATTGACGTTAAGGAAGATGTCGCAGATGTTTGAGGTCCTAAAACCTTGGAGTGTCCGGATTGGCGAAAACTCAGCTGAAAAGATAAAGTCTGAAACTTTATATTGTTTCAACAATTTTGAAGTATAAAAGAGTTGAGGAAGTGGTTGAAAATTGGGATCTTAATATAAGCTTGTACTACTAATGATACTTGAAGTTCACAAAATCCAATTGCGTGTCAGAGGAAGGTTAGTAGCAAAATGATTATATTTTTAATAATTCTCACAAAAGCCCCCTAATACCTCATCCATGATGACATTTAAATTTTGACAGTTTACTAATTAGAAAACGAAAGTCGATGACTGGATGATTGTTTGCGCTAAAGATTGGAAGGGTATGCCGGTTACCCTGGTAGCGATATCAAACAGAAAACCGGTGCGGTATTCGCACATCAAAGGGTTAATGGACGCTGCGCTAGTAGAGCATGTCTGGCCGACTGTCCGTCCGAGGGCAGCTGCCTCGAGGGCGGATTGTTGATAGATGTTGCTTCCGCTTTGCGCGTAACCGTCGCCTAGGGCATTCCACACCGGTGGAGTTGGGGATGGCGGTAGGACCGAACGAACCTAGGATGGCGAGTTACTTCGTCTGACACTTTTACCGAATTCGTGCTCGTATGAGGTGACTGACAGATCTATGAGTGTACCGGATTGGAAGCGGTGGCAACGGTGGTGTAGGGTAAGGCAAAAAAGTAAAAGACGTGCGGCCCGCTATAAGCGAGATGACTGTTTGATGGTTCAGCATCCCTTTCCTGGGATGTTCGCGTCGTTTACTTTCACACATTGTTCTACAGCAGACAGTTCCGGGGAACTGTCGGTGAACTGTCACACATACACACACATGCACGCATTCGCCGCTGATCGGCATTTAGGGCATTTCAATTTTACGCCACGACACGGCATCCTCGGGTGGAGTCCCCGGGTGCGGGGTTGCGTTCGTGCGACACAAGACTAATTTTAGCGCTACTCAGGAGGCATCGGGTATTGGACGGTGCGTGTACCGGGGTGTGGAGGCACGCGTAGACACATAGGTTTGAACCTTTCAAACGTTCTTATTCTTCGCGGTCCCGCATAAACGTCTTTTCTGTTTAGAAGTTTCGGCTTCCACACCTCCAGGCTGGGTGGCTGGTTTCCCCAACAAACCCGCTCCCCCTGCTTCTGCGATGTCGTCCCGACCGTTCACGTGGAGGTTTAATTTTGGAGGTTATGTTTGGGGGTTTGCCGGAACCTGCCTGTTGTGGGTTCAGCTTCGCAGACGGAAGGCGGGACACCACCCGATGATGGACATCTTGTTGCATACGGCCAGCGACCTGTCTGCTTTCCCTGTGCAGAGCATAATAAATATAACAAAAAAAAGACACACACACACACAAAACGAGGGTAAACTGTTTGACGAGCGAAAATGACAGTGTCTGGTCCCGGTGTGGGTTATTACTCCCGGCACTCAAACTCGAAAAAAAAGGTGAACAGATTTATAGGTTAAGTTTGACAGTCTTCTCGGAGGTAATCCTAGACGCAACCCAAAAAAAAACGACTCATAATTTTAGACTCCACACAATGTGGAGACATGAGCTCTTGATTGGAGAGTTTTGCCTAAATAATTCTGCGGCGCATAACCGAAACTAGAAGCGTTTACTTCCAAGATATTTTTCAAACTATTGGAAGAATTTATTGAAGTATTTTTTTTCCAAATTTGATGCCAAATTTCAACTTTTAAAGTATGTCTAACACTACAGACAATAGCCTTGAAGTTCAAATTCCATCTTTTATTATCGACATCTTCGAAAGACATAAGAAAGGCAGTTTTTTCTATTCGTAACAATCGAATAACTGTGAAGAGTTCCATCGTAAGCGCCGTCACGAGGGGTTGTGAACCGGTGATAGCAGATGCTGCGAGATATGACGCCATCATTATCTGTGTGCAGCACTAGATTAGACGAACAATTTGCACTTGTAGCGTCATTTCGTCCCAATTCCTTCCGTCACGTCCCCAAGGAATCCGTTCGTTATCAGAAAACGCTATTCAACTGGTTCGATCTTCTGTGTCATAAAAAAAACACTCTGGTTTGTTAGTCACTTCCGTAGTGTTTCGCGAAATGATCTCAGCCCGGTTACCAAGGGGTTTCGTTTCGGTAATAACGTTTGACCTAATTTATTCAGCCCCCGGTCCCGCACCAATAGCGGTGTTCCAGGGTTTTGCGGAACATAAGGAAAGTAGGAACATATGACTTTCCAGATTGCGTACCCAGGGAGTTGAGATGATGCAACATAATCAATTGCCTCTTGTTGTGGATGTACGATCGTTCCCGGGAACGCTTACACTCGGATTGTTCCTAATTCTTGGGGGGGAGAACCGCACGCAACGCACATTCTCGTCTATTTCCGGGACCGACGATTGGTGACGACAAAAAAGCGCAATTCGGAGCCGAACCCGACACGGTTGTGTTCCTGCCATCTTCGAGCGGCATTAGGAGCGTTCAAGACTTGTCTAGAAGTGTCTTGCTGTAAGATTTACCTATGTAGAATAAAAATAAAATCATCGTCAAGGTAGAAACGCGGAGCTCAATTGATTTAGGCATGCGAGGGAACGCAGGAACACCGATAGGGAAGGGAAATGTAAAAATAGTCCAAAAATATGTCCAAAAGAAGAATGAGAAAATGGAATAGGTTCGAATAGGTTTGGGGGGACAGCTGATTGTTTCCAACCAGATGGAAGGGAAGACAGCTGTTCAGGCACGGGAATCGACTGTTTGGGAATCGATTTCAATAAAAACGGAATGCTTAGAACGTACAGCCGTTGAGACGGTAATTAAGAGGTAAAATCTCGCCGTCGGGAAATACCGTCCACGGCATCTCTACGGAATCAAAGACATTCTGTGTATTTATAACTTTTTCGGTTGATAGCCGATCAAACTTAGCGTCTTGAAGAGCAGCTCAGGAACTTAATTGTTGCGTTCTCCGTCAACTGGCTATAATCGGCGTGTTAACGCCATTGTATGAGACTGCTCAGTTCTAGCTCTAAATCGCTCTCACACTATTTTAGCGCGAGTGAGCTACCTTACATAGTAAGGTTCGAGTACGTCCATACGCTTCAGATGCTATGACACTTCGCTAGCGCGTGATATTAAGTAGCTGCGCACCTAGCGAAAAAAAAATGGCGTAATTAAATTGCACAATTTGCCGGTACAGTGCATTGATGAATCAATGGCAATATGTTGAAATTCGGTGCACAATGGTATACCAAAAGAGGAACGAAATAAAAAAAAACCCCGCCTCGGTGGCCAACTCCCTATGTCAATCTAATCTTTGCTCTAATGTTTGGTGCGCACAGTGGCGCCACTCGGTACACTAATCTATCATGCCCGTTGGTGCCGGAATGTTTTGGGCGTTTATTTTTTTTTTTTCAAATACTAATAATACTATCGCTCTCTTTCTCGCGTGCTTGTGTCGGTTGATGTGTTTTTTTTTTCGTTCGTTGTAGTGCGCAATTCATCGTTCCCTGGGACGCGTATCGCAAATAAAACGTACTCCGGGCTCACTTCCGCACGCCGTGTCTGATAAGAAGCCTATTTTGTTGCTGTTGCTGCTGAAAAGTGGCTTCTGGGGAGTGCCAGGAGCTACCTCAATGGAGAACCGATAAAACACAAATGGGAAGAGCGAGCGACCGCAGAAACCGCATCCGCGCCTTAACACTCCAAGGCCATCGGTATACCGTACGCGGCTGCATCCATCTGTGAGGTGGCAAATTTGAAAGACAGCGTTGTACCGGGCGCCACATTAGGCTGCGCAATTCTATTCGACGTGCCGCGGCATCTACTTGTTGACGGCACTCGATCGGTGCGCAATAAGTTTGGCGTGTGAGAATGAACGGTGGCCTGGCCTTGCACGGGATACTGATAACTTTCCGAACGATCGGCTCCCTACCCGAAATCGACCTGTGATGTAACTGTTTGACAAGAACTGGGAGCTGTATTGCTAACTTGACGCGATTATCATGCCGTTCACAATGCAGTGTTTAGTCGCTTTGATACTGTTTGATTACATCGAATATCCCAACGCCATCCTGAAGCGTGTCGAATCCACCGGCTTCATATGATAGCACCAATTGCTGGCCTTGAATATCTGCGTCTTGCTACTATCGTCTTATGTTCAAAGCAAACGATCGGCCGGATAATCATCCCGCGACGACATCCGTGGGAATTTCTGCGATAGTGTGACTAAACGAGGCGTTTCCGACAACGTCTCCAACCAGTCGGGCGATATTTCCGCTCTCCAGCCAAGGTTACGCACGCGCTTAGGGTGCAATAATTTATTACGTAACGCTCAAATACAGAGTTTTTAAACTCTCCGTATTTCCCCAATCTTCTTGTTCCCAAAAACATATATTTTCCTACTATTGCTATTTCTTTATATTTTTTGTAATTTTTGTAATATTTTACAATTTTTCTCGTTACGAAATCATAGGTTATTATTAACGAGTGTTCTTTTTTTAGGATCTTAACAAAGTCGGATAAATGGTAAAAGTCACGATTCGGTTAAGTACATTCCGTGACTTTTTTGATCAGTTTGGGGATAACTGTGAGTCTCAAACGAAACCATAATTCTTCCTGCAGAAGATGCATGTTCGAAAACATGGTAAGAGCACCCGGATTCCCATCCAATCGATGTCATAAACAGCTGCTCAGATGTGGTTGGGCTTACGCTTAACAGCAGCTTATCTTGTCCAGGAATTTCTTCACCGATTTGACGGCTGCATTCGCGTTGGAATGGTTCCGTCACATTGCCTTTGGACTCCATCCTTAGTTTCAGCTGTTCTTTACAGTTAGTGCTGGTGTAGAGAGCCTGGAATTACTCTTTTTTTAACGGTTAAACCATCCTCCAACAGTAAGATAATATTGTAAATATCAAATAGCGAAGATAAAACTAATAAAATATCTTAAGATGTCTTCTTACTACCAAATTAATTAATTTCCAAAGCTTTCAAAATGTTCTCAGTGCACTAAAGAATTATTATTATTGAGGATGCTCTTAGGGTGATGATGATAAGTTACGTTACGACTACGACCGTTACGTAATAAATGGATAATCCCTTACGGGTACGGTCACAGGGTTCTCTGAAGGGAACTTTCCGGCCCCCCTCGGTTATGAATGGAACGAAATAGATGGGCCAAAACTATATGCGAGCTTCTCCGGAAAGTGGAGTTGATTAAAGATCGCGGCAAACCGGGTATGGTAAGTAGCGAACAACAGCAACAACAAAACTCGTGAACAAAAAAAAACCCTCAAAGAACAAGGCGACCGACGCGAAATCGACCGGTCTCGCACAGATCTCGTGCGGGTGACCTTGAGAGACGAAGCCGAAAACTTCTCCGAAAAAGCTGTACGCGTGATGGTACGCGTCTGATAATGAAGAGTTGTTGTAATAGGCTTGTTGTGTAGGCTTGGCATTAAAGTCCATATCTAGCCCCGTTTTCTCGCTGATGTCTTGATTCTTAAGATTTTGAATTTTCAACATCTTTTGATAAATTGGTAAAGTCTTAACAAAATGTGCATAAAATATTAAATTAATTAATTTAAAAGACTGGGAAATAAGAAATCTGAAGAGAGCGTGGCAAAAGAAAGAACAGAAGAAATTAAAACCATGGCGACACGTAAATAGACGCAGTGAAAGCATCCAGCAAATTATGTCTAGGCCTAATTTAAGAGGCTTTACGCTATAGCTATAAAGAACATTCCCGGGAGGCTTTAATGCTGTGTAAAGTGATAAATAATCCATATGTTTAAATAGTTCCTGTCATCGTGGCTACCGTGGAGATATTAAGTTTAATTTTGGGAGATAATGTTCCAATTCCAGGACTATCTCCAAATCTCTAATCGTAGATCTCAGGCCCTTAAGTTTGTGTCGTTTCACGATTACTTAATACACCTTGACATCTAGGGATGTAGCGTGTAATGTCAGGTTACGTGGGTATTGTAGAATGAAGTAAAAAAACAACACTCTTAAATTATATGTGTAATGGTCTATTTGTCTTCTGTTTACGGAAGGATCTCGCAAACGGTCGGAACGGGATACGTTGCATTTGATACGTTGGGACTGTCGCTAGACTTACATCAAAGGTTGGCACCGTTAGCTGTGGGGTGCAAATGTACAACCATCGAGACAATGACAGGAGACCGTAAACACCCTCCTTGCCGGTGTTGGGTAAGTGATCCTACCATAAATTTCGCTCCCAGCGACCAGCCGATCCCAGGATCGGTATCACCATTATCGGCTGCACGATTTGGGAGGAACTAATTGCCGGGTTGTGCGCGATAGATTTATGTTACACGGCCATACGCGTCCCAGCGTATCCAGTGTCGCCGATGCGTGAGACTTAGTGCCCAGTATATCTACGTAATGGTCGTCGACTCAACCAGGGGCACCTGTGCGCTTATGCTGGTTATGGAGGGCGTACCTTTGTGCTGTATTCGTCCCATTGTTAGGGCATCGTATCATACCGTCGTCCGGGGTTTGCCCTATCACTAGTTGCAGCTCGGGATGTGATCTATCAAAAGTGAGCATACCGGTATGAGTCAAAGGCGTGGTTCCGGTTGTCATTAGAACGCGGCCTAGCGTGCTACATCTGCACCTATTAGCACCAATGTACTGACGGTAAACTAGTTTTTATTATTTTGCTGCAGTACATTCTTCCGTTACGAGAGGTCCGTAGTTGGGGGTTTGGGTTTATCCAACAATACCGGCGGTTCGCAAAAGCATAAAAATGTATTACCTTTTAATATAGCGAAGAGTCGATTGCATGCCCGCTCCCAACTAGTAACTGACGGGTTTGGTACAGGGATACCAAATACAGCTAGCAATCATTGCATAGTGCCACGGAGCGTATAAGAAAAGTGAAAGAGCCTGGCCTGAAGAACTGCAGGGTTTACTAGCAAAATGTATACACATCTAATAAAGGCTTAGAAATGAATTAAGTAATGGCGCCTTACCCTTAGAACGGTCTGATTATAGGAAAGATATAAAACAATAAATAATTCTCTACCGAACTACATTTCGCTCCCGTCCACCTGATCAAGCTTTCGATTAGTTCCGCTCTGGCAGCTTTGGAGCGTAAACGGTAGACAACAAAAATAAGAGTATAATTTGGCCAGTAAACCATCCGCTTCGTTAAGAGAGAGAAAAAAAAGAGCAGTCCAAATGAATAAGTAAATAGATAAATAATAAGCCAACAATAAGGTAACGGCAGCATTACTTTTGATTGTTCAAGTGTGGTGTAGATACCCTACTCAAAGACCTAGCAATCCCACGACGGGTATCCGTTCCTCCGACAACTGTTTCAACGTTGTTTTTCCCTCGCACTCTACCTCTCTCTCTCTCTCTCAGTCGCTCCAGTTCCACGTGCCAGTCACATACTTCGTTTCTTGCTCGAACGCTAACGTTGCATGTGCTACGAACTCTTCTTTGAAGTTTTTTTTCTTTTCATTTTGCGTGTACCACAAGTTTTCTTCACTGGATCTTCAACGTACCGTACCATTGGCGTCGAATATGCTTTCCAAGGGTCATTTGGGGGGAAAATTATGACACATGAACGTTCATAACTTAATATGATGGGATCTTCGGTGGACCCACATCTGAGCAGCAGCCAACACATACAGTAGCGATCGGCCACTAATTAGTCTCCGCGTGTGTGTGTGTGTGTGTGTGTGTGTGTGTGTGTTTGGGCGAAAGAAAGGAAAAGGTTTTGGACGAGTTGAAGGGCTTAGTTAGATATAGAAACCGAAAGTCACTTCCCTTAGGTCAATGTCTAGGTACAGTGGGCCCTCAGGGAATGTAGTGACAGGCGTAGAATGGCAGACATGGTATGCGTGTGTGTGTGTGTGTTTGTTCTTTGCATGTGGACCTCTGCTGCTGCCACAACTTGGGGACATTGGGCTGTTGGATCCGCTCTATTAATAGTAGTCCACGCGGGCATCATTAATCACACCGCCGTAGGATGGGGTCTTCATCTTATTGCCTACGCGTCCAACGCAAACGCTTGCAGGAGGGTCTTACCAACCAACGGAGTGTCGGCAAAACATGTCAAACGAAGGCGCTTGACCAGTTTGTGCACTCGCGTTAGGTTCAGGAGGGGTTCTCACGCACAACTCACGACTCGGCCCAGACAGGTGCGGCTTCCGTATGATGTACGACTGGACGGGCGATTGATCGATTCTCTAAAGGTGTGTGACGTATGATTTGGTCCAATATCTTACAAACTTCGCGTGTTTTCGCTATCACCGATTAGGACAATTTACGACCTAATCGATTAAGTTATGGCACTGTCACACCTTTTTTAGGTAGAATGTTATTGACGTTTAAAGTATTTATTAGTCACCGCGAATATCTGATTGTTGTTATCCTACAGAATGGCGTATATCACTCCTCGATGGAATACAAAAACCTCCCACCGAAGATCATTAGCGCTTCACATTGCAAACAACCACTGGAAATTCTTCGATCTATCTTCACAGATTCTGAAGGTAAGAGAGCTGAACGGAAAATGGTGGTTCCTCGCGCGTAACCTCACAAGTGCCTCCGTGCCTTTAAAGCGCCGTGAGCCAAATCGTCAAGGTTCATAAATTTCTGTCGTAGCAAAGGTAGCCCGGTAACCGATGGTGAACGTGAATCTATACATTGCGATTTTACGAACTTATCGCAAAACTGACTATCGCAGTTAATTGAATCTAATACTCTCCCGTGCCATCCAACTCTTTTGGTTTCATTCGTTTTTCCGAGTTTTTTTTTTGGTTTTTTGGTTTCCTTTCTCACCTTTCAAACGGTTTCCGGTGGTGTTTCCGGCAGAAAATACGAAACATTATTCGGGCGAAAGGATGGATAAATGTTTCACCCCGGTGCCGTTGTTCTCCGGATAGAGCTTTATATCTTTCGTAACCGAATTAATAGGCATTTTTTAATTATTTTGAAAAATACTCCAGTATCCTCGCTTGTGTGGTCTTGACAATTGATTTGACTTTGTGAGGGCAGATCTTTGAGAATTTGAGTCCCATTAATCGAGCAAAACGGTGTCAGTAACCCTAGACTTTAGACGTAGCTAGCTCGTAAGCACCGAAACAAATATGGAATACTATGGTAAGGAAAACAACGACTTTTAAACTAACGTAACAAATTGGGAAATTGGAAAAACCATACACAATTAGTTACGAACGTAAAACATGAAAGTTAAGATAGCATAAATGTTATGTCTACAGGAATGTCTTCGCCTATGCCTTGTCACCTCGACCCACTGCAATCATTCGGTATAAAGCGAATATTTTAAAGTTTTGCCATATGTAACTCGGTTACTCGTAGCTTTACTGCGGTTCGAAATGCTTCACTTCGTTTAAATCGGTTGCGCCTAGAATCTAGATGCTTTACTTCATTGTACGCACATGTGGTAAGATAAGCATGTTTGGTGGATGTGGATATTTCCAACGGTTCGATGATTAATTCCAACATGCGTCTTAAGAGTTATTTACATTAATCTACAGCTCCCAGTCCCACCAGCGCATTTGTGCAGATGGATATTGAGTTTTAACAATCGATAAAAGAGTACCCAGTCAAGCATCACCAATCAATTTGAGGAACAGCCGACGGAACAGTCTTACCAACTCTTATCACACGGACATTTGCTAAAAAGCCATCATTACGCCTAAGCTAACATGCACAGCCGATAAGCCAAGGTTCTAACCCAACCTCAAGTTTTCCGCTTTCTTCCGTTGTTCTTCCACACCTCTGCTTACCAGTACTGATATCGTGTGAGCATGATCTGCATAGGAGGTCGTGTTGCTGACCACCCTGAGGGAGACCCGTTATGGGTGAAGGTTTATTTTTAAATTCTAATTTCTCATCCTTTTTGTGTTCCATTTCGTTTTCCCATAACGTTAGCATGTTTGGAATGAGGCGGGAAGGAAACAGGGGGAAAGGCGAACGGGAAGAAGAAATACGAAGCGTGAGTAAAACGGGCAGATAAGATCGAACGATAGCGATCGCCCGGGAATGGCTGTTGATGTTGCGGATGGAGAAACAAGAGCGTATTAGACTCAGTTTTACGGTGCTGTAGAACGATAATTGCTCCGATTTGTCACACCCGTGCGCTGTAACGAATCTTTTCCGATGCATTGGTGGTATACAGTGCTGTGCTATCGGGTTCTTCTCGTAACACGAACGTTGTTTTGAAATCGAAATTAATACTAAAAACAATTGCGATCAGTTGCGGGAAGGAATGGTAGCAGCTCGCGGACCGAACTACCAACGATCACGACGAACATGCGTCAAAGCCAAACGTGCCGGTGTGTTAACGGTTGGTTAGCAGACGCCCCGAAGCTTACCTCTGCTAAATGTCCGCTTAACAAGCCGCTAAACAGGCGAGCGTTGCAAATCGAGAGCGCTGCTAGAACTGGGAGCGATCGGTAAACGGAGCGAAGTGAACGAGGTGAAAATGAAAATATTACACCGCACGCACAACGAATAAGAAGTGAAGAATGAGAGAGAGAGAGAGAGAGAGAGAGAGAGAGAGAGAGAGAGAGAGAGAGAGAAAGGGTTACCACTTCTTTTTACCAGATCTGATGATCATTTCCCTGACCTATTCGATAACTGCCGCCGTTACGGTATAATACATTAGCGTAAAACGAACGCGCTCACACATGCATTTGGTGAATAGGTATATACATCTATTCTCACTCTCCAATACTAAGTGCTGGAGCACGAGTTCTAAATGATAATTTCATAATTGCACTCCATCTCATCTCAACGGCGGCACCCGTTCCACACATCTACACCCTTGTTCCACGCTTCGGTTGCAGCCCATGCAACTGCAGGCCAAATACGGGGAGGGACAAACGTAAATAAATAATTCCACTTCTCGATTCAACACCCTGCATGATTTTCGAATAAAGAAATTAAAAGTCATGCCTTGTTAAGGTGTCGTTTGACTTCCACGGGAATACTGAGGATGTTGCGTGGGTTCTCCACGCCCATCGCTCGTTGCACCCAATTATCCTTGCGCACCGAGGAGAATCCGCGTCCTTTGGCGCCTTCGGCTGTGGAAGTTGTCATTTATTATCTGCACTTCCGGGATGCACCGCCCGGAAATGGGACGCCGCTGTAGCGGGCTGTGTGGTGAAAGGTATCGTCACCTGTTGCGGGCTCGTTGGTGAAATGATCTATTAATGAGCTATTAAGAATCATTAAAGAACAACTGGAGGAGATTTATTGCTGTCCACCGAGGTGCAGGTTAGCGCTGCAGCTGTCGTCACACTGCAATGATCCAGCGAGGTATCCCTGAAAGATAATGGACGTTAAAATTGCTTGGCAAATGGGCAGGATTCCATGGTTTAGTGTCTCTAGCTAGCCAGTGTTTTTTTTGGTGGTGCTTTTTTGATATATTGCTTCATTTACACTTCATGTGTACCTGGTCGTTGGTCCACATTTGTCGGATTTTGGGTCCCTTCTCCGGCAGCAGCAAAAGCAATCTGTCTCACACACTAAACAAAAAAAAGAGAAAATATGATTTACTGCTATTGGAACAGATAAAAAAGTAGTCGTCTATAAGGTCGGAAATGCAAACGTATAGCAGCACTTGCTACAAAAGCTGAGCGGCACAGTTTGTAGGGAAAGGTATTTGCAGGACCTATTGTAAACAGCGCCTCTATTTAGTGTCGTCCATCTTTTTCGGTGCATTCGTCAAGGATAAGCATTAAATCTTCGATACGCACCGATGTATGCGTGCGTTATACGTCCCGCAGGGAGCAGCTGGTTTTAGCGCCTTATCTGTGAGGCTGCAATCACCTTACGGGTGTTTAACGAGGTAAGGCCGCATGAAAGAAACCGGTGGGCAATGAGAAGAGAAATGGAAATCTTACCGAACCCTGATGAAGAGGTAAAAGAACCATAAATTGACAACCCGGGAAAAAAGAAGAAGCAAAAGACAGCTGGATGATGGATGTGTTTGCTCGTTTTCATTTCTCTTTTTTTTTTTGGTGTCAATGCTGTGTATGCAGCCTGTTGCTGATATTATATCCTGGAGTTTCATCAGGTCCCGGTACCTAAAAGGGTCCTGTAATTACCTGTAAATTATCGTCGCAAAGTACCTGCTGCACCGGTGTTTTTTTTCGGTTTCTAGGAGCAATCTTCCGTGCATAGAGGAGTGTGTGCTCACATTATTATCCCTGTTTTAGATAATCCCTGTTGGACAACAGAGGCATCTGCCCGTTAAGGGGAAATCTTGCAATTGCACGATCGGCAAAGAAGAAACAATGTTTTCTTTTGCTTGGCAAATAGCTCGCAAAAACACCCTACCGCCATGGCAGAGATGTAATCTATCGATAGTTTTCGAATAGCGCAACTGATACGCCCAAAGGTGTAGGGTGAGAACCGTAAAAAGGTTCGTCAAGGACTCTGTAATACCTCCAAGCAAATGTTCTGGAAGTTCAAAACTTCTCCAACCCAGTTCGGTGGCTTGGCGCAAACGATCAAAGACGCAGTATGTATGTTTGGAGTGCGGTACGACGATCGCTATTTCAAGCATGGTTCGACGCCACTGCACGACAACTTTATGTAACTTGCAGCAGTTCGGAAGCTGCGCCTTACTGGTACACACATCATTACATTGTGTGTGTTGCTCTCTGCAGGAGCGTATTTTTGGATCTGGTCTATTTGTTGGCGGATTGCAGTGACTGCACGCGAAGCGCACCGATGCGCGGATGGGGCAGAAAATAAATCTAAGCGCTTAAGTCCTTATATCGTAGAAACAGCACGAACAGTTTGTGTTTTCATGCACCAAGTATTTAGAAAACCAGAGAGCGTTTGGGAAGGTTTAGATTGAAGTTTGGTTGGTTTTGTTCCTGTTTTGGTAGAAGGTGAAGGGTTTCACAGTTAGCCGATCCTGAGATAGCTATTAAATATTCTAGTTAATGTTCTAAAACTACCCTTGGAAACTTAGGAGAGAACATCTTTATTCTTCTTGAGTTATTAGATTTTCCAAGAAATCTGGATGGAGTCATTTCTTCAGCAGTAAAGTTTGGAGATCAATAGAACAAAAACACTTTCTTGGTGAACTTAAAACGTTTCAGACGTGCAATATTCGCCAAGTTCTCTGTCTAAGATTAGAAGATTCTTGGTAATCCTCGCTTCATCTACCATCGGGGTTCTTTCAGACTAAGCACTATTAGGCATCTTCTGTTGTTTTCATGCTGGATGCTATCCGTCTATGCGTTCCTCATGCAGAGTCATGGACGGCCCCTCTATATTTAGCTATGGGCTCCCGCAACTCCACTATCGCGCTATTTTCGGAAAGCAAAAGAACCATACCGAGCCCGGTCAACCGGCAGTGGGTCTCGACAAACCATTTATTGTTGCAGATGTCGACATGTGTGTCTGATTTGGCGTAATGCAGCGTTCGCATCTAGTTGCGGTCGGTTTGCTTTCTGCTAATAGTGTCTGCGTCCCTCACTGGGAGGGACTTGGGGATACCTTCAGCTCCAGCCCGGTACCCGTCATCGTACGTGACTGATTTGCTTATAGTCTGTGTAGCTGGGAGTTGGTACAGAACCGCCGACGGTACACGCAATTGCGTTTCGGCAAATTGGTATTGCTCCGCCCGAAGACAGCACTTTCCATTATTTTTATAGTCTCCCGCGGTGGCACTCTGCACTCTTTGCCGACGCTAAGCGAATGCCATTATCCGGTGCTAAATACAATGAAAACACGGTCGTAAACTGGGTGCTCACACATTAATCAGACAAATTGACAGATTCTGTCCGGCCCGAACGTACTTCCATCGATCAACGGCGGCAAAAGGAAACAAAGTAATAAAACGAGATGCGGAGATTTGAAAAACCCCGCGTTTAATTATACTCGTAAACATCGGCTATTTAGGCGTCATGTGACAGTATCATCTACCGGGCACTGCATATTTACTAAGCGCGGAAAGAGGATCCACGGTCGCCACCAGGCGCAACTGGGAAACACAACTCCGACCGTTTTGTGTCGGTGGAATGCAGTTGTGTTTTGCATAACCAGAGCTACATTTGCTTATTGGTTCCCTCGTCCCATCCCTTACCAGCACGTGCACGTTCTGTGCAGTGTGCGTGGGGACTAAAGCACGATTTAAGGGAGCAAGATTATATCAGGGCCCGGGATTTACCCTTTACCGACACGTGAATGTTGGTTTATCCCAAGGCGCTCACCAGAATAAGATGTTTTGTAATAAGAATTGCATCTTGAAGTGGAAACTGAAACTAAACGATGGTTATTCCATGTGCGGAGTTTCTTTATGGTCTGAGGAACGTAAATGCTGCAAACTCCACTTCCTGATGAATTTATTTATTAGGCAGACCTAGATTATTTATTGGAACGGGTAAGACCTATGAATGTTCTAGAAAAGATGTATCGGAGATAAAATTCAATGTTCTAATCCATCGGTCGGTAAAGTGTGGAACTAAGGCTAGTTTTGATGACATAATTGAAGAGTTATAAAGACATTCGAGTAAATCAAGAGTTCGTTAATCGTGTCCTCACTCTGCTATTAAATTCTGATGTCAGCAAGAAATACGAGAGTGACACACATTTAAATATCATGGTTTATCTTGGCACTAATATCTTTTAGACCTGGGTTCTTAGAGCTAGTCTGGTCTTCTGAAGCGACTTTAATATAAGACGATATTACCTTAGTTTCGGAATACAAATTTGTTCAAGTTGCAAACTTTTGTCGTCGAATCAAAATTTCTTCGCTCCGTAAAAACAAAAACAACAGCTACCTACACAAATCATCAAAACCATTATTAAACAGGGTTTTTAATATTAAGAACACGAAAACAAGTTTCAACATGTCACCTCGGTGTATCGAATGAATGAAATAGTATCGCTGTCAAACAAACCCTTAATGCAAAGGGAAAAATAAAGTTGTCTATCAAAGTGATTCGTGCCCAACGTTAAATACGCATTACGAATTGAATCACACGCCCCGGTCGAACCTTCCGAAAAAAAGCAG
The DNA here is from genome assembly GCA_000349025.1 of Anopheles minimus. Classification (NCBI taxonomy): domain Eukaryota; kingdom Metazoa; phylum Arthropoda; class Insecta; order Diptera; family Culicidae; genus Anopheles; species Anopheles minimus. The sequence goes on from KB664054.1 coordinate 9,312,737, forward strand.
CCCCTCCGGCACATTCTTGGTGGTTTATGCTTACGCCAACCCCTTTCTACCATACGGAATCGGAGCGGCTCGGCATTCGGAGCGCATGGATGCAAAGTTACAAATCAAATTTCACCGATCAAGCACCGAAAAATGCAACGGTCATGGTTGTTTTTCGTTCCTTGCGCAAAAAAAGGGGTTCACGGGGAAACCTGGTGAGCATAAGCTGGGAGTTTGGTTTTTTGCTTTCCTTCGTTTTTTTTTTCAAAAGTACGTGCGACGCGAGCGGCGGAAAAAGGGCAGCAACAGTAGCAGCGAAAGAGTCCAGTTAAGATGCACCGTGCTCCCGACCGTGCAAGGTGCATTATTACATTAGGCGAGGGGATGGGACCGAACGGCAGGAACCACGTAAGCATAATAATGCATGTGCATGCGGTTGGTTTGGGGCGATCGCTAGGTCGGGTTTTGGACACGCAACACACGTAGTAAGATCGAACGCCAGTGCCAATGTGCATCGGCAAAACGAAACCAAGGGCAAGCGTTGACACGAACTTGAGACTGTTGAATTGAGTTTAAAAGGGAAGGATGCGTGTGGTAAAATGGTAGCAAAAAAAAAGTAACATTGTGCGGGATTAACCCTTTCATGCAAACTTTGTAAAGATTTCATTATATCTCTGTACTTAGATTAGTATGAAATATGTAAATTAAATATAATTAATCGATTTTTCAGTTTCATTTTATTGTGATTTTCTGTATGATTTACATAATATTTTAAATTTCAATATAAAATTATACATTTTAGTTTTGCGGTTAAAGTGAAGTTAAATAACGTTTCTCCAGTTTTTTATACATTATACAAGAAGCCGTCCCATATTTTAATTACTTTATTTCGAAAAAAAAAATTATTCCTTGTTGCTCTTTTTTTTAAATTAACTTTGAAACACTAATCATCATTTCTAATCACTATGTAGAATGACTTAACAAAAAAAAGGAAAATATGGAAAAAATCTTAATTGAAATGTTTTGTGTCTTGAAACTTTAAGTCTCAACTTGTTAAAACAATTGAAAAAAAAACTAATTTACTCCCTGATTTTTTTTATAAGTTTCACGTTTTTGGATTTACACATTATTAATATGTTTCTATTCTTTTAAAAATATTTTTCTTTTTAACACCTCAGCCCAACGATCATTGTCTGCGTTCACTGATATCTGTTTTAGATATTTTATTGCTTTAAAGTCGTTTGAAATAATGTGCAAATCAAATATAAAATTGGTTTACCAGTGTAACGGGCGTCAATTCGTTTTGAAATAATTGAGTAAAAGAGAGAAAAGGGAAAATTAATCAATTATTGACTTCCCAGAAGACGAAGTGAACTAATTAAAAAAATGAGAAATTTGTAAAATGATTGATTTATTCTCTAATGCATTTAATTTACATTTATTTAAGACACGCAGCAAATGATGCCTAAATAACGTATAATTAACAACTTAAAGGAACTAATGACCTAGACCTGTATTTGAACAAAATGAAAAATTGCTCAAAAAAGAGCTTAGAAAAAGATGTGACAATCATAAACATTATTAAGGAAAACAAAATGAAATTGTGAAGCGAAACGAAGATTCCGTTGAAGCTCTTCTTTTTTATTGATGAGCATTGAAGGGTTAAGAAGCAACGTCAGCGTTTTGTAGCATATTTTCCATATCACATTTGAGCTTGCTGGGAATGTACAGAATCAACAAATTTTTGCAAAGAATTTGCCACAAAAGAAATTGTTTGTAAGTAATACTGTTTCTAACTTTTATGATCTTATGTTTATATCTTTATAATATGACCTTTTGCAAGTCGTCCATACTCCAGTGTGATTTTGATAAATAGCTCAATTGCGCTCAATTACTACCTTCCAGACTCCATCCAGTAAACGGGTGTGCGTGTGTGCGGCAGAAATGTAGGTTAACGTGTACGAAGGCGCATCACCCACCGGGACAACGTGGGGTCAAGTGAGACGCGTATGAACATAACGGGCATAAACGATGGTTTGCGACGGCTGCCTTTTGTGTTTCACGGGGCAGGTGTTTCGGTCGTTGCCGTTTCTTATCTCGCTAAGGTAATGTAGGGTAGGGATAGCGTGAAGCAACCGTACATGTAATGTTACTACGAAAGGAGAGTCGTAACTCGTTGCTCTTGCAAATATCATCTCCTTCGCCAAAGGGTTTCCCCTATTTCGCGCCCAGATCGGGATGCAGCTTGCACCCGGTTTGTTGAGCAGGATGTAACCGAATGCGTGTACGTGTGTGTGTGCGTCATCGGCGGAAGGAAGTGAATATACACACGCACGGACGGACGGACGTACGCACGCACGCTTTTCTTGCGCCTTCATCAATCGTGTGGAGAGTGGCGTTGTGCATGAATTACTGCAGCGGATGTATCGCGCATCATGCAGTTATGTACCCTCGGTTGATGCATTGCTTCTTCCACTTTGCACCTCACCCGGCACATACAACCAACCGTCTGCTCACTCACTTAGAATAAATGAGATAAAGTGTTCATTTTTATATTTGATAATAATTGCATTTAACAGAATTATAAATGCACTCAGCGCGGTTGGCGAGGAAGCGAAGAGAGGGGAAGTGAACAAATGGGTGGAAGAATTGAATGGTTGTGGGTTTCATTTGAAAGCTTCGCTCTTGCTGCGTCTATTCATTACACGCCCTGTTGCGTACATTAAAATGTGGTAGGGAAGTTTTTCTGATATGAACTGAAAAAAACCATGTTAAAAGAATAATTTTCAATTACCGGACATTGAAGGTATCTCTCAAGAAAAAAAAACTAAAATCACACGAAAATCTCTTAGTAACACTCACTTGTTCTTATCTATTCCTCGTTCAACCACTTAGGGTTAAAATTTATTAAAATTGGAAGATTATTAGTCGATGGTTATGTTTTCGATTAACTTGAGAGATTTTTTAACAAAAGGGGGAAGATTAAGGAATTTGTTAGATGTCAATTAAAAGGTTCTTAATCAATGCTGAATATTTTCATAAAAGTTATTCGGAAGATTCTTTACAAAGATAAAAAGTTTTGAAAAAAGTTCATAAAAAGAAAGATTCCAAGTCAATTGTAATGATTTTGATTAATGTTGACAAGAAAGAAGATTCTTCGTCTATGTTGGAGATATGCTGGAAGTTTGATGAAATTGAAAGATTCTTAACAAAGATTAAAAGTTTCCGAGGAGACTTCACGGATTGAATTTTTCTTAGCCAAAGATCAGGTTTTTGATAAATGTTCCCGCATTGAATGGTTCTTAGTCAATGTTGAAGATTTGTTGAAAGTTTTCTGTGAAATAGGACGAATCTTAAAAAAAGAATAAAAGTTTTGATCAAAGTTTACAGCCTGAGAGATGTAGTCAACTAGTCAATGATAAAGAGTTTAATTAAGTCTAACGAAACTGGAAGATTCTTAATCAATGTTGAAGATACACTAAAAATTTTAAAAATTGAGAGATTCTTTAGACAGATTAAACGTTTTGGAGAATGTTTGTAAAAACTAGGAAGAAACTATGGTAAAACTCAAGTTGAGATAATGCAATAAAGATTGTTGGAAAATTTAATGAATCAGGAAAATTGGTTGCTTCTACAAATAGATTAAATGATTAGAAGAATTTAAAAAATCTTAAAATTGAAAGATTCTTAGACAATATTGAAGAACTATTACAATTTTTCAAAAAAAACGAAGATCCTCAACAGAAGTAGGATGTGTGATAACGGCTCAGCAACTGAAAGATTATTAATCAATCATGAAGATATTGGTGAATGTTGAAGATTTGCTGAATAGTTTGTTGAATGTGGTGCTTCCACCGTCAGTTTGTGACTGACTGTGCTCTCAGACCAGAAGCATATCTTCCTATAAACCAATAAAAGATCACAGAGATCCTCGAGCATCAGTTACAAGATGTCGCTGAAAGAAATCTTGATGTATGTGTGTGCAAAATATTTTACGAGTTCAGTATGTGCAGTGTCTACCAACAATCAGCTCATCGCCATTTAAATGTAGAAATTTATGGGGGTACACTAAATTAACTGACTAGTTTAAACATTAGACAGTGGAATTGAATATCTTGATTTAGACATTAGACCGTTGGAACGGTGAGGGAATAATAACAAGAACACATCATCGATGTCGATGTGGTTGATTTGATGGATCGCATTCACCCATAGCGGCACTTCCTCCCCTCTCCACCTCCCAGACGCCCCCCCTCCCCCTCCTTCCCTCTCTTCCTCGTCCCTCCATCAATTCCCCTTTTGAAAGGAAGCCTTACGCAGGCATTCCACTCCCTGCAGGCGATAATAGTGAGCATGATTTATCGGAAGCAAATCTGCTCACTCCATCTCCCGAGGCATTCGTACCAATCCATAATTTATGGTCACCGTCAAGGTGTGTACGATCTCGGCAAGCATATAGAGACGGGAGCCCATGGAGCCAATTTTATTGATCGTATGTCGGGAACTTCCCGGTGGAACTCCCAGCGCTCAATCGATGTGGTAATCGTATCCGGCCCACCAGGCGGCCCCAGTTCGCTTGAAGAAGAAAGCAGCGATAAACCAAACAGAGGGGGCGCCCGATAGGGGCCTATTTGAATGCATCACACACACACACACACACGCTCGACACGGGAGCCGTTCGGGACGTGGAGCATTGTGGAATTAAAAAAAAAAGCAATTCGTCATGGTTCTAAACGGAACGAATTCCAAAAGCGGGACGTACGGCGTTGCCATCCGGCACTGTCCAGGTCACACCTACCATCTCGCATAACGACGCGTCCACGGCGCGCACTCCACGTTACGTCTCAAAGTCTTGTCCGGGTTTTATGATAGCAAGCCTACTCGCATAGTACTTCCCTTATCAGCTGAGCTCTGATTATGTAAGTGGGCGATTGTTGCTGCTGCCGGAGTCCAGTTTGTTGCCAGTTTGTTGCAGTGACCTGACAACCCCCCCCTCCCCCCTCTCCCCCCGCCACCCCGTGGATCCTATCCCGGTGACTCCTTCATTACGATCTCTCAATGAATTTTTGCACGCAGCGTTAAGCGATGACGCGAAACGTACGCAAACGCCTGGGCGGTTGCGGCTTATCAAACAACCCGAACCGGCTCCGTGGCCTTCACGGGGGTTTGACTTGCGCGTACATCTACACAATCCCGTTCCTTCAGCTTCTGGGGCGGTTGAAGGACGGGCGATGAAAGATTAAACAGTGAACCAGGGCCTAACGTGCTTCTATTGGGAAACGGGCAAAAGGTAGGTAATCATTGATTTGGGAAAGGAACGGAATGGAAATATTGCATAAGTCAATTTTTGAGCGTGTGATAACTGGTGCGATGCGCGAAGAATTCTGATGCTCGGGCGGCGAAGATTTGCGTCATTCAATCGGGGTAGTAATATTTACGTATTAGTCTTGCATAGGTAAGTTTTTCGGGGAGTTTTTTTTTGCAAGGGTGGATAAATGGTGAGATTTGGGAGGAATTCGTTTGTACAAACTCTGGATAGTATAGACGTAGGAGAGCACCGTTTCTCAGACACAGAGTTAGAGTAGGCATTTTCAATGAAGTAATTATTAGCAGCTCAAACCTCCTAGACGAATGTGGAATGTCAGAATTACGTTTTCATCCTGGCGTAATAAAGAATGATATAAAAACATAGATATATAACTTAGCTTCTCCAATTGTTCTTGGCCTAACGAACTGTTTGAGGCTTACTTATATCACGTATTTGGATAGTAAGCTTCCAATACGGTAGAACGGTGTGGATTGGATTTGGATTGCTGGCTTATGCTTCGATCGCCGGAGCACTCAAACAAAATATATTGATTAAACGAAAAGCGAATTTCTATAAAGTAGCCCAATATGCCAAAGAGAGCTACTTCTCTCGTGAGATTGTGCTCACTGGTTGGTTGGTTTGTTAATTTTGTATAAACTTTGCGTCAATGGACTTCGTTCGTCTCTTAATGTGCTCACCGGTGCTGTAAAATCATGGTTTGTTTTCACGAGTAGGGCGGTCCGGTGACCGAGGCGATAACGGCGCTGGTCTCACACGGCAAGACCGGGGTTCAAATCCCATAGTGATGTGCGAAAAGAGTAAGATTGAATAAAAGATTTAAATCTTTCAGAAGAATGAATTGAATAAACTCCTCATAATGTGGCTAAACAACTCTTTTAGGATTTAAATTCTAAACAACTCTTTTGGGATTTGAATCCCAAAGAGTTGAAACAACTCTTTCGGGAGTTGTTAGTCGGCACAGAGATTTAAATCCCAAAGAGTTGAAACAACTCTTTTAGGATTTAAATCCCAAAGAGTTAAAACAACTCTTTCGGGAGTTGTTAGTCGGCACAGAGATTTAAATCCCAAAGAGTTGTAACAACTCTTTTCGGATTTAAATCCTAAAAGAGTTGTTTCAACTCTTTGGGATTTAAATCTCTGTGCCGACTAACAACTCCCCCAGAATGGGATGAATTGAAACAACTCCCGAAAGAGTTGCTAAAAGATTTAAATCCCAATGAGGAAGGAGTAAGAGTGAATAAACTCTTTGAAAGGAGTTGTTATTCCCATCTCTAAAATCCCATCCGGACCGTTTCCCTGTAGTGAGGACTGACTATCTAACTACGTGGTAGCAATTAGTCTAGTAAGCCAGAAATGGCAGGCATGACCACCGCGTTGGTCGTTACACCAAAGAAGAAGTTGCACGAGTAAAGAAAATTGTTTCTGAAAGTGTATTTTATTCCTTTTCCAAAGCTTAAATTGTTAATTGATTTAATATTATCAAAAATATTTATGAAAAAAAAATCTTCAAAAAATGCATTCAGTAAAAAAGTGCTCGTCTGTAACGTTCATCCATGGTTTCGAACCCTAAAATAAATATTAATTGCCATAATATTCAATAGTTTGTAAATTAATACCTAACTTTGGATCGTTTGTCGTCAACCAAGTAGTTCATATTGATAACAACAACAAAAAAGGGTAGCAAAAATTGGGTTATTTTGATCTACACTTGGACAATCGGACAATTTTTTATGAGTTGATTTTTTTTAAAGAAATTTCGCAAAGAGAAATTTCGCGCTATTGTCTATTCCGACTGTAAGAATACTTCCTATAGATACAGGAGGTATGCCATGCCTCGGCTAAAATGTATAGAAAGTGTATGGATTTATCTACTAGATATTCTATTGCGTTCTCTCTCGATCTGTTTCTTACTTCTTGGATCACCGATTTTGGTCATTCCTCCAATTTCTAGAATACTAGATCTTGTTCCAGGGGGAACTATCCGGGTGGGATTTTGGTACCGGTCCTACCGTGAGAAATGCAAACACTTTCCGGGATTAACGTAATCGCCAACAGGATTTCCCGCTCCATTTCTCTGACGTTTGAGCAACGTTTTGCAGCCGCTATAAAGCTCGTCCTTGGTGCGGTTTCTTTCATTCCCTATCGACACATACGTGGACAAAACAATTTTGCTGAGCAATCTACGTATGATTGCGCATTATTAGAGTTTCACCTATTGAAATGAGATAATTTTTAAGGCAAACAATAAAAAAATATTGAAACAAATAAAATATTTTTAAAAAAATTATCCCAAATGGTTAAAATTTATTGTAGTAAGAATGTAATAAAATTATTTAGAATAAGATATTCTTATATAAATCATGTGTAAAACATAAAAATAAAACAATTTGTCAAATAGTTAACTAACTGTTTTCCCTAATTCTTCTTTTTTTTCTAATTTTTATTCGAAAATCATATCAATGTGTAATATTTACATATAGTCCCATAAAATTTTGTTGTAACCTTGTACCTTCGCACCTTATTATGCGCTAACATAAACCAGACAATCGTGCCTAATTGAAACATTAATAAAAAAGCTTGAAAGTGGTCATAAAATCACCCCCAGAAACCGAACAGAGCCTACCGTTGACGGCTAGTTCCCTCATTGACCGGTCGTTGTAATCGTTCGTAGATGTTTGGGAGCATAATCGGGAGGACGTGGTGTGATCAGGCACCCATACAAGCACACCGAGCTGGGCTGATATCTTATCATCAATACACGGCTGGGCGCCTGGTGGATCGTAGACGTGGACGAAACAGGCGCTGTATTGGGCTCGTTCTCACCGGAATCGAATTTCGAAGAAGTTCAGCCCCTTAGCGGACTTATCGTGCGTGCCCTCTCCCACTTGGTTCCGTGTGCGTGTGTGAGAGCGTGGTTTTTTTTTTATCGGTCCGTTACGATCGGTTGTGAACGGCTACCAGCCGAAAAATGGGGCGGCTCATTTCAACAGGATCCCGTAATGCTCGGTCAATAAAGCTAATCTCCCTGTCAAGGTGCGCTGTTGATTGTGGTGGCGCACGGCAAAGGAACCCGTAAGGTGCAACCCCCTCCACCCTGGTGGGGTAAACAGTGCGGAAGGGCTAGTTTTATGAGACAAGTTTATTATTAGAAACATCGCGCGTACAATGGGGCGTAATAGGGGACTAGCACCTAACAGAAGGGTCAGAAGGGCGCACATACGAGTACCAAAGTTTCCTCACGCTCGGCCGGACTTTAAAGCATTCCAGCGACAAATCCATTCCAGCAACCCATGGAACTGTACGTGCTGCAGTTGGGCGACGGTTTGATTTATTGGACGGCATCTTTATCGCTCGTCCAACCGGGTTCGCCCCGGTGCATGGGGTTGACTGGAATGGAATATTAATAAAACGACATAATTTAATAGCCTCATAACCTCGACTGGGCTATGCTTCACCGATATCGATATGTTTGATTAGGTATGGTTCGTTTTCCCGTGTGATTTTCCATCCTTCCATCACTGGTGTTGCTTCACACGACCACTGCAAGAGCACGGCATCAGGAGACCGAGAAAGTTCCAGCGAAAACAGTACCCTGTCGGATATTTGGAACTGATCAGAGCACACCTAAACAAGGCTGACAAATTAGCTCCGGGTATGGTGAGGTTTTCCGAGCTTTGTTTTTACAGCTTCAGTGGTGTGAGGCCCACCGGCCGGCCAAACTAAGGTGTCAGCCGTCTTGAACTCTTCAGAACGCACTGGTCAAACTTCCCGAGACCTACCGGAAGCAAAACTTGCCGCATAATTTCTTCCTCCTAACGAAGGGTGCACCGAACACCCGGCATCCTATTAAACGGTATTCAATGTGCAGCACCTTTCTTTCCCTTTCGGAGGGTTGCGCCTTATTGTTCCCTTTGACGGACGGGCCAGATTCAACCATTGCCCAGCGGGGTACCACCGAAACGAGACTGATTGTTTCCATTTTTCCTCTCTTTGTCCGCTCTGCTGCCCGATGTAACGTTTGGAAATCTTGAAGAGGTTCGTTTTGCGGTAGCTTCCTGTTTGTGTGGCTTTACTTGCCATTGTTCAACATCTGGGGTTTTTTTTTGTCGAAGAAACCACAATCGCAGGATCTCAAGATCTGGCACGACGAGAACGTGTCAGGATAGTTTTTTGTTTTGTTTGCTAAACGAAACTATCTCAACATGATCAAAAATAGCGTGCAAAAACCAATTCCAGAAAACCTTGGATCAGTAACGCTTGTAAAAACATTTCTAGCCTGGACATCCTGGGAAATAATATGGCATCAGTAATTGGAACCAAGGAAAGGAATTGGTCAGAATATAAGACCAGACATAGAACAATAATGTTTCATGCTAAAAATACTCGGTAACTTTAAGACTAACAGAATTGGATGTATCCAACTACCAGTTAAGTAATATGTTACTAAGAATTTCTCACATAGACTGGGATATGTTATAGTTACCATATGATAGTACCTTGAATCAATGACAACACGGTACTATTTCTCAATTAAACCTCAAGGTTACTGGAACAAAAGTTGTTGGAAAGATAGTTGGACACCCAATTATTCGAGTAAGCATAAGGTATCTTCACACGTTTCAAGGCTTCCTGAGGTGTTTATCGCTATCAATGCAAAGAATTTCAAAAATGTACCACTTGAAATCCTTAGACCTCAGTCCTTCAGATCTCTGTATCATCAATAATACAACTCAAAAACCAAAAATTACAGAATAACACTTTTTAAAATACATCTAGCCTGGACATCCTGGGATATAATACAGCATCAGTAATTGAACCAGACATAGATCAGTAATGTTTATTCCCAAAAAGTACTCGGAAACTCTGGTCCAAACAGTTTTCAAAAAAGTTGAGCTCAGATTTGGATTTATCCAACTACCCAAATGCTACTCAGAATTTCTCACATTAGATTGGAAAATGCTGTAGTTATCAAATGATGGTACTTTCAGATAACAAGTTATTATTACTCAAGTTGAAAGAGCAAAAACTGTTGAAAAGTTATTTGAACACCTAATTATGAAAATCAATAAAAGGTATCTTCGCGCGTTTCAAGGCTTCCTGCGGTGTTTAGCGATATCATTACAAAGAATTCGAGTACCACTTGAGATACTTGGAGTCTTGGTCTGCCATTTTTGACTTCCGTGAGTTGAATCTACGCACAACAAGATAGTCAGTCCTTGCGACGGGGGAACGGCCCAAATGGGATTCGTACTCCGGTCCTGCCGTATGAGACCGGCGCCGCTATCTCCTCGGCCACCGAACCCGTCCATTAAAACATATCTAGAATCTAGGATTTCCTGAGGAATAGTAGGACATCAGTAATTGTAGACTTGTATATTAATTGAAGGCCAAGTGTCTAAACCATCGGATGGAACAAGTATTTGAGAATATCAAGAATTCGAAATTTCTGCATAAAACTGGTTTCAATTAACACCTATCCGTTTCCAATTTAGATGTGTATCTATGCATAAATAAATACCTCATTAGAAAGTAATGAAACCGGTAATATAAATAAGGACCATACATAATTTATACACCAATTTATTCCGAGCTAACAGTTGAAGATGAAAATTTTTAAATGTGTTCCGTAAATTGACATTTGGTATAGAAACTTGGAGGAATATTTTTTCTTGATGTAAGCCTGGATCATGTCTAATTACTTCAGTTTGAACGTTGAAATATTTCCGAAACATCCCCGACATGTTGGAAATTAAATTAAAGCAGACCTCCCTTGCCAGTGGTTAGACCGAATGGTGCGCACCGACGGGAGTGTTGCGTTCCCACGGGGACTAATGAGTGTGCGGTGGTCCTGCGTCCCGATTGCGTGACCACTGTAGTGCAGGGAAAAGGAAAATTAAGTAATTGCGGCCTATTCAGGAAGGGAGGGAAGCCATCCTCACGAGGATCCATAATTAAGTAACACTTGCTGCTAGGGTACTCCTCTCCTAGCTGAAACGTTTGCAAACGATTAAAAATGCAACAAACTTTCAACAATCCGGGGAGCGAAGTCATACATACATTTCGTGTCAAACCTGTTGGGATGTGGGAAAGAAGTTTGAGTTTGAATTTTGGAACTCCAGAGGGGAGAAAAACCCGTAAAAGAATGAACAACCTGTCGCGTCTTTTGCCATTCGTTGCGCTCAATGTGGTTGCACACATGATTGTGATGAACAGCTACATTATCAAAACGCTGAATGAATGAGATAAAAAGAAAGAAGAAATACTCCGAAAGGATGAGACTCCTTGCAAGTACCAGATAAGTAATGCAGCAATAAAAAAACACCATAAAAGATCATATTACCGAACGGAAAGTGTCACAAGATCGCCACAATTATAAGATCATAAAAGCGATGAGTGTGAAGAACATGCAAACAAGCCGCGCGGAAATTGAGAACTTGAACGAAAAGTATGGAGAAAAGTACGTTTTTTTTGTACGCAACAACATAAAAGTGTACCATTTTCCAGACAGTTACAGGCGAGTATCGTGGGAGCAACAGATGAACAACGAATAGACCCGAGTTCCAAATGTCAGACAGAGAGATGCTGAACCACCGGACGGGGCGATGCAATCCAGGAGATCTTCAAATTTCTCACCCAGGGCAGCAACGATATGACAACTGGGAAAACAAAAATTCGAGTTGCATATGCGGCCGACAGTGTTGCGAGAGTTCGTGAGGGAACGCGTCCAATGCAAACATTACGACCCCTTGGCATCACCAGAAGGAAGAAAGAAAGCAGAAGAAAACACGGAAAACAACCACCGACTTCTGATTGCCGAAGGTACGGCCCAGCGGTGGGTTTGAGGTAGGACAGGCATTCCGGCACAGATCCGAAAAGCCAGATGTTACAGCTACCATGCACAAAGATTCGATGCAAAAATGTGAAGCAAAACGAAAAAACGCATCTATCGGAGCGTGTAGAAGATTAGGGATGGAACAGAAAGGAAAGGGCGAAGAGTGGAGAGTTAAAAAAAAAGGTTTAAATGGTAATTCATAATCTTTAATGAGCTCTTGAGAAAGATGGTCTCACTCCCGTTTCGGTCGGGTTTTGTCCACAAAATCCTTGCGGGCGTAATAACTCACACGAACGTTTCCTAATATTCGTTGTTGTTGTTGTTTAAATTTTTGAGAGACTTTGAAACGCTTGGATCTCTTTCGTCTCTTCCTAATATACGTGCAGAGAATAAATGCACCAAGTATATGACGGACTGCTACAGGTGTTGTTTGAGATAACTTGAAGTAAGGCATTTAAAACTTCCAGAAGTCAGGCAGTTCATGCATATTACAACTATTCAAGTAAGGACAACATTTTTGGAACTCTCTAGGTGTCTAGACCTGTCACTAAAAGTATCTCCGAGAAGTATCTTTGTCAGGTGGCATTAAAGATATCGCCGAAGTGGGCGCTGGATGACACAAAGTTTGGGAATCACTTGTCTAGATCTACTGTCCAAGATTTAGATAAAAAATCGAGCGATATGTTTATTATCGGTATATCGCTATCTTCGGAGTCCTCGGAGGTTCTAGGGACAATGGATCTAATTTCTTGGAGGATCCCCTATTGGAATGAGACTTATTGTCCCTTCATTGAATCTGACGACGGAAGCAAGGACGGGATTGACAAAGTGAAGTTACAAATCTCGACGAACTTTAGGATTCAATCTGTAGAATATATTGAATTGAAGCTCGGAACTCTGAAGTTATAACTGATGAAGAAGATTATAAGGCCAGACCACATCAATATCAGGTCCACATTTTTTTCATAATAATTGAATACCCATCCTACAGATCATAATCGGATCTATCTAACTAGACGGAAAATATGCTACTCAGATATTTTCATAAAGATTGGAAAGAGTTATAGTCTATAGTTATATATAGAGCTATCAAATAACAATTCTTCCAATAAAAAAAACTAGTTATTGTATCCCAATTAAACCTCAAGCTTCATGAAAAAAACTATTGGGACCATACTTGTACACTCAATTATTAAAATAAATAAAAGGTAACGATAAAGATGCATAGGAGGGTTGCACTCGAATCTTCACACATTTCAAGGCTTCCTGCGGTGTGTATGTGGATCGCTTTTAAATAATTTTAAAGTGCAGCACTTGAGATCCTTAGACGATGGTGTTTCAATAAGCGTACCGAGCAATTAACAGTCGAGTGTAAATATTGGAGTTGAATTAACGATTTCTGTGTGTTCCTTTTTTTTTTAACTCACTTTCTTTCACCTATTGCCGCATACACGTGTGCTTGTTTCGAATCACATTGTGCGCACAGACCTCGTTAGGGTGTTTCCGGAGTTTTGTTCAGCTAGACCTAGCGCGAACGCAACCATGGGCGCCCGTTTTCCTTCCTTGCAGTATTTGGAAACAGTATGGATTTGTTGCTCTCTCTCCTATCCTCTTTCGCCCGCTGGAGTCCTGAAGGTTGAGATTCTGGAGTCTGCAATCGCTACCCTGTTAGAGTACCTGTGAGAAATAAGCGCAACAAACCCTCGGGGTGCGTCTGGGCGTTTTTATTATTTTTTTTTCCGTGTCAATGCGTCTGCTGTTTGTTATTGTGCTGTACTAGCTCATCTTACAAGGGATCGGTAGCTGTTGGGTTTGAAGCGAGGAACGAAAACCCAGATGCATAGATAAGATACGATAGAGGTATTCCATGTGAAGAAGGAAACAAATATCGCAAATTCGGCAAGGGATCACGCAAATCTACCTGAACGTGTCTGAACGATTAGAACCGTAGAATTCACTTGTGAGGCATGTCCATACAAACTCTGGATCTTCAAAGTGAAGTATTCTACCAAAAGAGTTCGACCTCCTATAGATCGGAATTATCATTTACATATTCCGTCCATCTTGAATCTCTCAATGTCGTAAAAGTCATTCGAATTCTCACGGGGCACGATTGTCGCACTCCATAGTGGACTTTCTTTTTCTGCGCCTCTTTCACAACGACGGATGCTAATGAACCAAAACAAACTGCTAATAGAACTCTTTTATGGGTAATTTTATTGGGTGTTTCTATTATTACTTTTTGTTCTCCTGCAATGCTCCCCCGGCCCGCGGGATCTGGTTGGGGATTTGTTGTTAGATTAAAGTTCCCCGGTAGATAGAGCAAGTGGAGGCAGCGTAGAAGATGGGAACTCTGAAGATGATTTTGTGAGAGCCTGCACGACAGAAATATCAGATTGATTTAATTTATTTTAACGACTATACCTCTTGGAAAGAGTAATGAACGACAGCAAGTCTTCGTTGCAGTTTTGCCATCAAGTATATCTCTTATGTTAGAATTGGCATACAGCTCACACGATCGTATCAGAACAGAAGTATGAGATTGCGAAGTGCAAATGCAAAATCGGAGTAGTGCAAGATTACGTGCTGTCTAAACAAGCGTTCTAAGCATATCCCAATCAGTACGTTGATTGCTAACGAAAGCAGTAGAACAGAGCGAAGATCGCACAAAATGAATCCCACACTAATTAAACGCCGTTGGATCAGAACGCTTTATTGATGGGCGGTAATTGACACGATTCTGATTGCTCATTGATAGCCCATTAATGTGCTAGGTGCCAGAAAGGACAGAGGATACATCCCAATCAACACTCCCCACACATGATCGCGGAGCGTTAAGAAACCGAGTTGGATGAACCATTCCAGTTTCCAGTTCTGGTTAGCCGGTACGGTTCGCAGCTAGCGTTAGCGAGCAGGAAATGCTGGGCGATCTAGCGATCCGCCGCGTTAAGCAAAACATGCCCGATCTCGGTGACTCGAAGTATCGTAGTCGACAAATGTATTCCACCAGCTCAACCACAACAGGTTAGCATTTCAATTAAGCGCGTTAATTAATTGGACGGCTGTTAATGAGCTTGGAGCGACTTTTATTAAGCGTTGTGCCACCGTTGGAGGTTTATTCCTCAGAATTCCTCGGTAACGCAGATCGTTTCCAAAAAAACGACAAACCATTGTTAAACTATTCTTCAAACTGTTTCAATAAACTGTACGCCCTGTGACGTGGTTGACACTTCCGCACAAGAT
This sequence comes from Anopheles minimus, assembly GCA_000349025.1. Taxonomy (NCBI): domain Eukaryota; kingdom Metazoa; phylum Arthropoda; class Insecta; order Diptera; family Culicidae; genus Anopheles; species Anopheles minimus. The sequence continues at coordinate 9,328,120 of KB664054.1, forward strand.
TTCCGATGTCCAACCGTCGGATGTTTGATTAGCGTCTGGGTGACTCGCATCCAATTAACTGGAGACCCTTCCAAGTATGTAATTAAGGTTAAAAACATAGCTGCTTAACGGCGCTGAACTAATTAATTGTCAATTAGGTTCGATTATGCCATCGCGCAAGTAGCAGATTAATGTTGTTTACATTTTGTTGTTTAACCAGCCAGCTTTAGGCGCTACCTTCCGATAAATGAATTCCCTTCTCGTCTATCCCTAAGAGCACTGAGGCTAAACATAAAGGAGCGATTTAATCTGAAGGGATTACAGATCTGAGGTAGCTAAAACCGTTGTGAATGTGAGTGGCATTTTCCTTTTTTGCCCGGGGATCGGGATCCGTTTTCGGCAGTAAGCGTACATCACCGTGCGGTTTAGGAAAAAAAAGGTACACCTTAGTTCCGTACCTCACGTAACAAATGAATCTAATCTGGACTTCTTTTTTGCTGTTGTTCTTCAACAGTTCCCAAGGAATATCCCAGATTAACAAACAAATTGTGTGACACAACAAATAAACGTAAAATTGAAATCAATCGTCTCCAATCAAATCAGAGCAAAACGTTCGCCGTAGAATGATGAAGTTGCCACAGTAGCAGCTGGATATAGGATTGGGCTTTGGGACGAGTCATCAGCAGCTGTGCGGTGATGCCGAAGAAAAGCTGCCCGGTGCATCGGCGGATTTTCTTTCCGTCTCGGAAATGACTCACAGGCCGATGACGTGCCTTTAGCACCGATGATAAGGAGATCCGGTAATGCCGGCGTCCAACATTCGGTCGGTTGCGCAATGCACACCTTACACGCGAGGAGCTTCCACCGATCGGAGCAGAGGGGCAGGCTGTTTGGAGAAATTGTTTGAACGAATGTGCTTCCGCTTGCCCAGCTGCTGTTGGACGTGCAACGAGGGTAAAAGAAAGTCGATCGATTGTGGCCTCACCCTTGCGACGGTTTCCATCGTAGATTGGAAGATGTCCACTTTACCGTGCGGTTCCCGGGGAAGTTCAATATTTGTCGTCTGTTGCGTTCGTTCGATCGCGTTTCCGGATGGATTTCGACCTGCAGATGGAGTGCGAAGGGGGAAAACTATCGAGCCTCGCCCGATATATCTAATCATGCCCCGGGACGGAATGTCATTTGGAGCGGCAACAATTATGGTGGGAATGGGCGTCCATAATAGGGCTTATTGTTCGGGCGCCAACCCTGGTACACACGATATCTTACCCGGGTGACCGTAATCATACGCGAGATTGCGACACACGACGTTTCTTTACGACAAAGTCACTGAGAATGGGTTTTTGTGTTGTTTGTGGAGCTTAAGACGGGGAAGTTTCATTGAGGAGGGATTGTTGCAAAAGCAGATTTCAACGCAAAACGATTTCTTGCGATGTACTTGGGCTTTTAAGCGTTTTTTTTTTTTTTTTTTTTTATTCATCAGTTACGGCCAGGCCGTATTGCTAGGCTTTTAAGCGTTCTTGATTAGCTATTTAGTTTGCCGAGATTGCTTATGGGAAGAAGGAAACTCGTTAACAGGAATGCTTATGAGAGAGTATTTTTCTCTATTGTCACTAATTATCTAGTAAGATGATGAAGCTATTCAAAACCTCAAAAATGCATCGTTTAGGCTCGAGATCTCTTGGAAAGCTATACTGCCGAAGTAATTGTGGAGTTTAAGTGAGATCAGTAATAGTTCTAATGTGTCTTATATTGTGTAGACCCTTGCAATCTGCAGCGATCAAAACAATGAAGAGTGGGAAGAACTTGTAGAGGGCGCCGAACTTTAGACGTCGGAATCCCCGCAAGCGAGTAGACCTGATAGAAGACGCTTCAACTCTTCCATTCTCCATCGGTCTTTAGTTATTACTTGTATTTCAGGGATCTTCCTTTCAGAACGGAACGAAACTCCATCCAACATATTCTTCATATGAGGGCCCTATCAGATCGTCAGAGCTTTCAATTCGCTAAATAAGTTTGTAGGTGATCGTTCTCAGATACATAAGGTTCTTATGTCTCTGATGATAGTCCTCTGACATCACATTGATGTCTGAGATGCTGGCTATATTATAGATGCTGGCTATAATTTAGAGAATTCGGAAGCTGTCATACAAAGTCTTCCTTGAAGCAACCGGAATTACTGAAATACAAAGTTTCATAACATCTTCAAACGTGTATAAGAGTCAGTGGTGTGTTAAACCTCTTGGGGATCTTACACTTGAATGAAACTTGGGGTCCAAATTGTAAAAAAAATCTCTTACTGTAGGTTACATCAAATGCAGAATATATGAAATAACTCTTGTGATCACCTTCCCTTCGAGCTCCCACTTAAACCATAAAACCCACCACTGCTTACAATTAAAATCTTTTTACGATTATTTTGGCCACCTCTAACCTGTGTTGAGGTTTACGTTGGGAGTTATCGTCATCATCTTCAAAAACCTTCAAGGAGAAATGATAACGGAATCAAAATTCTGGTCGTTGAAATCAAACTGATCGTGCCTTCGATAGAGGTCAGGTTGCGATACTGACTCCCAGATGGCGCTACCTCATTCTATCCAAAAGCAAAGAATTGTGTAAGTGTGTTTAAAATTGCCTACCTTTAGGAGCCTTCCCGTTAGCTTCTGTTCGTTTCTCATTTTTTGCACTCGTTTTGTGAATTCTCCGATTCATGTAAATGAAGGTAAACAATTTAATTAAAAGGGAAATAAAATGGAAAAAGCTGCACAAACGCAAACAAAGATAAACGCAGTTTGTTCCAACTGTCAAATTAATTGAAAATGACGTCGCCCAGCGTAAAGACAAAAACATTCTAATGTCAATCTGTTCCACCACCACGCAGCGTATCCGATGACAACTCTGTAGGCATTTGTATCATCATTTCAACGAATGTACATTTTAATCTACCTAAAGGTAAAAGGTTCGTATTAAACTCCAGCACAAAAAGCAACCGCACAATGCTGAAAGAGATTTAATTTTAGATACTTCAGTGTGGAGGAAATATTGTTAAGCCAACGATGCCACACATTGAGCTAGTGCCCGATCGGAAGCTGTTGAAGACGAATTTCGATGGATACATCCTATCACTCGAGCCGGTACCGGTGCTTTCGACGGAGTTTTCAACCACCAACTGTCCGCACCGTGTGAAACCTACCGAACAGCAATATTCGTACTACCATGCACGGTTGTTTGGGATGCAGAATCATCTCGTGCGGGATCCATGGACAAATGGGCAGTGTTATTACATCGACGTGACCGGCATGGTACAGCGCGTGTCTTACGACAATACACTCGGCCGGATGCGTCCACTCGTTCCGGTGTTTAAGCTACCGCTGGTAGCGCCAGATCCAGTGCAGGAAGATGAAACGATGGCCATTCCTCGATATAACTGCTCGTTGGTGTTTCCCTCCGAGCAACTGTGCCTTCTTTCGGATGGTTGCGGTACCGTCCGCGTACTGGAGACGGGTGACAGAACAACTGGCCGCGAGTGGAAGTTACAAAGCACATTCCGACCGTTGGAGAGTAATCTCACTGAACGTGTACTGCCCGGCGGTAGCGTATTGCTTGATGGACGTTTTCTCGTACGGGACGGTAAGCGTTTGTTGCACTTTGTAATGATCCAGATCGACCATCAACCGGTTGCGAAATCAAAGGCACTGTTGCATTGGTTCACGTTGGAACAATCGGCACCACCGGCGTGGACTGTGAGTGTCGTAAGAACATTGGAGAGCGGAGGTTATCCGAGATACTGTGCACTTGATTACCATGCAACGGCCATACTGGTGGCTTGTGATGAACCTTTTCGCTTCTTGCATGATTCGGAACATCCCGTCATTACGCCAGACCCGAAACCGATGCCCTCCGATGGAGAGGGACAGCCTACCCCGTGGGAACAATATCCCTTCCAGTGGACGCAAACATTGGACGAAGTGATCATAACATTCGAGAAACGGCCGAATGTTCAGTACCGCGTCATAACCGAACCGTCGTCCGATTCGGAGCCCGGTTTGCAGGTGTTTGCTCGTGATGTGCTTGTGATTGATGGGACGCAGCTGTATTCGACGATTGACCACGAAAACACAACCTGGTCGATGGACCGTAAAACGCTGGAAATTACATTGCAAAAGCAACCAGCCGACGTGAGCTGGCCCTTCCTATTTCCCGGTGGTCCGGCAGAAACCACCCCGGGCAATTCCGACCCCGATACGCAATTATCCGATTTGCCACCTGCCACAAACCTTAACGCACCGCTGGAGGCTTGCGACTTTGAGGGTGAACAGGAGACATATTACACACTGGAAAGGCTTTCCTGCATAAACCACAGCACAACGCACTCGGTATCCTTGGGCAGTGGGCCACCCCTTTTCACGGTGTCATTACGTCCCGGATTGCCGGCGACTTTTGCACTGCGGCATGATGTCGATGCGTGTCTCTGGCAGTTACAGCCAACCGCGGTCGGATCCGAAGACTGTCGTTTGCAGCACGAAGGAACGCTCCACGCCTTCGGGTACGTCCAGGCATCGAAACAGCAGCAGAAATATCTCGGATGTCCACCCGGCATGGGATACGCGGTGATCTGTGAATCGCACCGTGGGATTTACATCTACAAAAGCAACTACGGTCCGAGTGGTGCCGGTTTGCGCAACCGGCATGGCACGCAGGTTGCAATTGGACAGCATCAGTTCGTGAGTCTGAAGGATACCGGCGAAGTGTTGGGTATTAGCTGCGAGGATGAAATCTTGATTTTGATTACGGAAAAGGCACTTCTCGCGTTGCAAATTACCACCGGGTGAGAGGCCCGGAATATTGCCAGCTGAGCATTTTGTTTTCTTCTTCAAAAAACGGCTGTTAAAGCTGCATACATCAAAATCAGATTAATTTGTGTCATTAAACAGCACGTTACATAACTTTATGTTGAAGTGAAATAATGAAATAAAGATGTAAAAAAATACATATTTTACTGCAGCATAAAGAGAATAACTTTGAAGCTATTTTTACGAACATATTAAAGATGATTAAAAAAGATTAGATAGAGTCCGCATCTATTCGTTCACATTGTGAATTTTCATTTTAGGAAAAAGTCGGTCGTGAAATATTGAACACTTCAACTGAAATGCTTAATTTTTGTATAACTTTTTAAATTGATATTAAAAATAGCGATTGTGAGAGTTTTTGAAGTCGTGGTTGTTACCTGATGTGTCTGAAAAAAAAATCCAGCCACTAGATACTGATAGATAGAACGTAAAAATTATTCCAAACATTATTTCGAACACTTTGAACAGACTGAAAAAAGATCATTGTTCAGAGATTTCAGAGAGATTCAATTGTTATTTTAAATCATGAACGAAGAAGTGGATGGGAAAACATGCCACTAAAAACGATCATGTGAAGTTTTGTATTTTAAATGAATAGTGCATATTAAAACTGAGTTATTGGAAAGTATTTATCAATCTCTTGAGGATTTCTCTCTTCAATCAATCAATCCCCTTAAGAAAAAGCGCAAAAAAGAATATAGATACGCGTACCATACGCGCTATTTGATTTTCGTTTGTTCATAGATTGTTAAAGAACTTGAGGAGCTTGGAAAGATCATTAAAAATGTCATGATTACATTTGCAACGAATATCATTTAAGCTTCTTTGTACTAAAAACTGAAATTATTCAAATACTTATTATTTTAAAAGTTTAGCTTTGCCTCAATTTATTTGTTTTTTGTTAAACAAGAAACTAAGGATCAAACTGTTGTTTTTTATATAAGTAAGCTGAAATGTTCCACTTTTAAACTGAAATCACAAAGCTTTTTTGTCTTTGAGGTGCTGTAAAATAAATGTAATTAATGAAAAGGGACAGATAGGATAAAAGCAAATTCACGAAAATTGTGTATCCTTCTCTAAGCCATTATCATATACATTTTAATTAAGTAAATAACGAAAATTAATGCTTACATGTAATCGTCTGTTCGATAAAGCGCATCAGTATGTTACTTAATGTGAAAGAAGAAGTAACTGAAAAGTTATGTCTATTTTCTTCGTTTAAATGTTTCTTTAATCATCGAACTGATACTTAAAAAAAGGATCGATCATTTATAAATTAATATTTTGAACGAATGACATTCTGAGTTTGTTTATTACGCCATAACAGAGCAGGCGTTAATGTACAGTCAGAATAAAAATAAAATATTTTCACCCACTTGAATGTGTGAACAGATATCTGTTAGGTGATGGCAGATAAATAAAGGATTGATTGGATGAGGTTGAGGATTGATCGCAAAAAAACTCCACGCTGACTCCTTCTTGGCACCTCCTTAGAACAGGTGGGCCACCTCCTTGCAGGCTGATTGTAGATCCGGATACCGATACTGGAAACCGTACTCGAGCACTCGTTGCGGCACGACCTTCGCACCGTTCGTTAGGAGCACTGCTCGTTCTTCGGCAAAGATGAGATTTAGCGCGAATATGGGCATGGGGAAAATGGCGGGACGAACCAGGGCCGAAGCGAACGCTTTGGTAAAGTCCGCATTTGTGGAGAGTTCCGGTGCGACACCATTCAGCACACCATTCACCTCGGGCCGTTCGATAGCGAAGCGTATCAATCCGCACAGATCGTCCGCATGTATCCAGGGCAGATCGTGCCGTCCATCACCGACCGGTCCACCGAACCCGAACCAGAAGGGCAGTATAAGTGACTGGATCATTCCACCTTCGCGGCCTAGCACGACACCGCTCCGTACACGGACGCTTCGACAGATCGAGTTGTCCGACAATGTGGCGGCCCGTTCCCATTCCAGGCAAAGCCGGGACATAAAGTCGTAATCGGACACCTTCGACAGTTCCGTGTGCTTTTGGCTACCCGGTGCGTAATGGCTGACACCGGAGATGTTGACAAACACGGACGGTTTAACGGTGGCGCGCTCGATTGCACGGGCGCAAGCTGCCGTCGTGTTGATGCGTGAGTTCCAAACGTTCTGCTTAAAGCCGGGCGTCCAGCGGCGGGTCGGATCGAGCACATTCTGACCAGCAAGGTTAACAACGGCCGTTGTACCGTTCGGTAGACCGTGCTTTTCCAGTTCGTGCCAGCTGATGTGTTTGGGACCAGGCATGCGCGAAATCGTCGTCACTTCGTATCCTTCCGCTAGCAACGTTTTTACCAACCGGCGACCAATGAAACCGGTCCCACCGCCTGAAAGCGAAAAGATACAAATACATTTCCGAACGACGCTTTGGCGAAAGAACGATCGAATTGGATCGTGAGCGAGTGTGATAGCGCTAAATGAACGATAAAAGATCGTGTTAAGAAAATGTCAGATTACGCAACGCAACTCAATAGTTGGTGGGTACGTTGGACACACGTTTTATCCTTGCTTGTACCGATCTTTGGAAAGCGAACATTTCACACGTTTTGTTCTACTCTTATCGAAACTTACCAATAACGACATGTGACATAGCTATGATAGAACTGTAGCGGGAAGTTTCTGCAAGATTATTCTTCAGCAATAAAGCTTCGATTCATGCAAATCTTTTCCTTCTACAAAAGATCTGTTGCCACACACTCTTTAGGTGCCGTTTTTTTGTAGAGGTTACGTGTGCAAATGAACAAAAATTTCCCTACGATTTCCACTTCTATCTATTTTCTGTAGGCTTTTTCCACTTCTGCACAACAACTTCTAGTGGTAAGAAAACGCTACCAATTGGTAGATCTTCCAATTTTAATGCGACCACCGGCTGGTACTTTTGAGCGAAATTGCCGGGACGAAAACAAACAATAAAACCGACAGCTTTCGCAAACTGACAGATGCAACCGCCATGACAACCAATGTCAAACGCGCCCCACAGTGTGTGGAAATCATCAGAATTAATGCGCTGGTTAGAAAGCTTTTGACGCCTATGGTTATGTAGTTCGCATTACACGCAGGAAAAATAATCGAGTCGTTTGCCGATGTTGACAAAAGCTCTTTTGCTGTTGACGATAAGTGAAAAGGAAAAATGTTCTTTCTATCAGTGTTTGTGATGATTAGGACTGATGGCTGAGAGAGCAACCGAGGAAATAGCGGCATCAGTTCGAATCCCATCCCGACCGCTTCCTTAAAGAGACTTTTGACCACTGGAGTCTCTTTCGTCTTTTATTCTTCCGTAGGGAGGACTGTCTCTCTAACAATGTGGTAACAATTAGTCTACGTAGTAACCCATATGGCCGGCATGATCAAAACAGGTTGTTAATTATTAGAATTATCGGTTTTATTATTGCATGAACGAATCAAGATTGTGTTTTTCAGGTGACTCACGGGCCCTTAGCGAGTTACAATTTACTTCCAGGCTGAAGTTTACAATCTATCACATCAAACATAAACAATAATTCTGAGATAAGGAAGAATGCGTGTTAAAAACGTATACGCTTACATTGTAAATAAAACTGGTATATAAGGAGGAAAAAAGAATAAAGTCAACCCTCGAGATGCTAAACTAACGACTTCGTCTTTGAAACCTTTAGACATTCAAGAACGAATGCCCTACGCCGCTTAGGCCTACAATTTCGTCGTAGTGCCAATCGAATGATTCTAAAACGGACGCCTGTCTGACGCTCATACGTTAGGCCTTCTCAGAAGAAATATTTCGTACGACACGCTCCGGTGCAAGATAACAACCAGTAGGTCGCACCCTTACAGAGGTATTCAGCAGAATTCGGTCTACGGTTTACTGTAGCACATTAAGTCCAAAATACCTGGAGGCCCTAAACGGAAAGGAACTCGGTGTCTCCCAACAGTAGGCAGACCATCCACAAATCGGACGATGGAAGCTGGAAGGGGGGGGGGGACAGGGGAAGAGATGCAACGTAAAATGTTTATGAAGTCATCAAATGAAGAATATTGAGCCCCTTCATATCGACGACACCTTCAACGAGAAGATCGGGAAGAGAGTCCCGAATGACGGAACACAAAGCGCACGATCATGTGCCGAAGTGTTCTTTGTAACGCTGCAGCCAATCGCAGATGAGCGTATGTACTTAATTAATACTCATTCGGCTCATCACGCACACGGATGCAATTGCGCAGCTTCCATCGAACGACTTAGAACAGTACGCTTCAGTTCAGCTCTGATCCGCAAGACGAGTAGTAGAGATAGTTACAACATCGTCTCTGTAAGTAAGCAGGAAAATCCTTGAAGGCGCAAGTGTGTGACGCGAGTTCATCAGACAGTGCGAGATCGTTTCAGTAGTCAGTTACCAAGCTGCAGAAGGAAAAGCGCCATGGATGAAAACATAATGACGGATGTTTTATTTCTACTGCGTTGCGGTATCGTTCGGATGACACAGCTGATTTGTGGTATAGTGGTAGATTCAACGCTACCTCCAGCAACGAAATTGTATTTTGTCATGGCCGCAAACACTTTGCGCGACGAAGCGAACCGCGTCAATAATTCCTTGGAGGATTACGACCGAATTTTCATGGCCACGCAAAGACTACTGCTGGAGGTGAACAGGAACATTGAAGGTTTGAACCTTTTTGGATGATGGAATGATTCGTACGCAAGCAGTTGAAACCGGAACGAGATGGATTGTTAACAAACGAGAATTACAAAAAAAAAAAACTGGTAAAACTTTTCAACAATTTATTTCTTTCTTTATATTTAAATAACTAACATTCCGACCACTACCACTACCAAACTATTGAAACGTGTATATTTTCTCTTGTTATTCGTTGCAGCATCCATAACACATTATGCAAACATCCGCTGGAGTATTCGTTGCTGATCTTCGCAACCTCCTGATCCTCATAAAACCCTTTTATGACCCCATTCGTGTGACTCACGGCAAAACATGAAGCAACGCGCAACAGCTTCGTTGCGTCAGCTACAGGCAGGCAGCGCAGACAAAGCCGTTCACTGGTGAATTTAACGACCGCGGTTTGTTGTGATGCTGCGAGCATGTTTCCTGGGAAGAAATGTTTAATATTTTTACTTAAAAAAATCCTTTCCCACGGAACCGATCGTTTGGAGAAAAAAAAAGGTTTTAAAAATATCTTCCCCATTGTTATAAATCATTCCTATTCATATAGTGATTTTATGTAAAAAAGCGTTCCAATTTACTATTTTACTCATACTTATTAAAACGTCTTTTGTTATAATAAAAGAATAAATAACAACAAAAAATTAGAAAAGCATTAACAAAGAGAACACATTTACTTGATGAAAACAAGAAAGAAAAGGTAAAATTAAGAGAATAATATTGTAGAAGGTAAGAGAAAAGCGTATATATTAAGAAACAAGTTCGATCAGCGGTGCAAAAACCGCGCATAATTCAATAAATAAGCATACAGTGCATGACTAAATTATACGAACACTTATTTGTGTGTTAGAATAAAAAAAAATTGAGCCGAAAAACAAAACCCCTGTTTAGCGAAGCTAGAAATTATTCTAAAAAAATAACTTTCAAATAAAATATCTGTTAAAACAATCTTAGTTTACGCTTCTATTGTTCTATTATTCTTGTATTATTATAATTTAAATTTATATCCTTATTTCTCCGCCGTATAAGTTTCCCGATTATATTTCGATTGGAACTTATTTTTCAACAAAAGAAAACGTTAAAATTACGAATCATATGTGTTGAACTATGCAGAAAAAACTGCTGGAAAATCTGGATGAAAACTGAGAAAAATTACAAAGAATAGTGGTAGAAAAACTGTAGAAAATCTAATTAAATCTAAAATTGCTAAAATACCAAGGGAAACTACTCGAATATTTGACTTTTGGATTCCGGTTTGCTTTATTTCCACTAGGATGAATAGTGCTAAGTATACTGAGATGTTAGAAGATGTTTTAAAACCATTTTCGGAAGTGCATTTTCCACCTGAAGTGATATTTCAGCACGATAATGCGGCATGCCATGCTTTAAAAACAAAAACACAAATTTTAATGCGATAGTTTCGTTAACGCATTAGAATGGTGTTTAAAAATTGACCAACTGTTGGGTTAAAAATAATCTATTCCATGCCCTGTAGGCTTCAACAAGTCGTAATCAATAAAGGAAAAGGGTTCGATTAATAATAACATATTAATTCTTCTGTAAATTTAATAAATACCGCCTTCGATCCCACAAGTATAAAAACTGGAACTGCTCCCACAAGTATAGAAAATGTCTCAAATTATTGTTTGACAAAGAAAAAGTGTTAAAGTTGCGACTAACAATATTCAGTAAGACACTCAAGTTTCGAAGAATGTCCTTAAACTTATTTCCATCAGTGTATTTCAGATCTGATTAGATTTGATCGAATAGTATCGAATACAAAAAAACAGCTAATCAGTGAGAGCCATGAGAGAGACATCAATGAGACTCGTCCGTAAGAGCGAGCAGTGAGTGGCGCCAGTCAGAAACGAATGCCATTGTTGGTTGCACACAAATGCTTTTTTTTCTAATTTTTGCATGCTTCCATGACTCATACAACCACTGCAAGCATCAATCGTGCCTTCTCCTTCTAAAAAATGCGCTTATGACCCAGCTTCCACGGCGTTCCAGGCATCACTTGCGTTGCTGTCGCAACCCTGGGGCGTTGAACTTTGAACGTGGGAAAACTTTGCATTAGTAGTCAAACCAAATATGAATCATCAATGTGCAAAGTTGAGAAACATATGTAAACTTATTTCGATAGAGATTTTGAGAATTGCAGTGTCGTTATTTATATTTTAGCAAATCTGTATGAAAGTATTTTTTATATTTTCATTTTAATTTAATATAATTTTTTAGTGGCTTTTTTTAAAATGGTTTTCATTAATAAAAAGTGCATGAAAACAAGTGATTGGAGCAATTAAGTATTTTTTTTTTATTTTATTTTTATACGTTTGCATAGTCGTATTGTCTTTTGAACACTTGTGTTTTGTCGATATAAAAATGGCGTATGGTGATGACATCTCTACTACAAGGTGACTTTAAAATTTTCACTCAAACTATTTAAATTAATTTTTGTGTAACTTAATTAATTAATTAAAACCGAATTCAAAAATATCCAATTCACCATACTGCTGAGTCAAGTACTGGGCGCCCCCACTGAACACATTTTGTGTTTTGTTACATTCTCTGACGAAACAAAAAAAAAAAGACGACGGAATGTACACTTGCGCAGTGCTGTTAGTCAGCAGCAGTTGCGCCGTCGACGAAAGTCGTCCAATCGCGAGTAGACTGAGAAAGAATACTATCAAAACAAAGCATCCGTGAGAGCGAACCGGTGAAGGGCGAACGAACTGCATTCCATGAGCATCTCTTCATGCAAATATGCATCCTCTCTTTTCGCACCGCTAAGCGCTATACCGCTCGCTGACTAACTCCTTCTTTGAATACGTTTGCTTTTTTTTTCTACAACTATTTTTACACTTGCGTCGCTTTCTAGACGCTTCATACGCACCATGGGTATTGGTTGGGACATTTTTTTAGCAATAATTTTACATTTTTATACTGCCCAAGTGATGTGCACAAAAAAAACCTTGTTTGTGGTTTAGTTTCATGAAATAATTTTAAATATAATTTGGTAAATAATGCAATGAAAAATAAAAAAAAAAAAGTTAAAATCCTTATTTTGAGTTATTAAACGAAATAAGGCATTTCTCATACAATTTTAAATGTTTACAATACAGTTCGTAAAAAAAAAAACATATATTTAAAATAAAATTCCTTACCTTCTGTTGTAACGCCATTCAAACATTAAATTTGTTTTCACATTGTTCGCATGCAACAGCGGATTTAGAAATGGAGCAATTAATACGTTTTGTTACGTCTTATGTTGTTGGAAGTGATTAGAACAATATGTAAAACAATTAATGTGTGTGCCATTTTTACGCTTTTGGATGTTTTGCTTCGAAAAACAATCAATGGACAATATTTCAAGCAATGAAACCAATAGGTACACACATTTTAGATTGCACTTTGTTAGTTAAAATGATTTGTTCTTGTTATTCCGCCTTTTTCTAAAACATGTAACTGAAAAGTAAATAGAAAAAAACTTCAAAAAAATGACAACAAACTTTTGTAAGTGTCACATGATGGTATTATGCACAAGAAAGCATAAAAGCTTGAAATAAAATATTTTTGTCCCCACATGCGATCGAAATTGCCCACCGTGCATTAAGTGCCCACCTAAGCTTAAGCGATAGCGGAGCTTCGTTCAGTTTCACTCTCGGCAGCTAAGCGATTGGACGTGTTTGAAGCCAACTCCACACAGGAAGGAAACCCAAAAGGTGTCCCAAATCAGTGCAAATCAGTGCAAATCAGTGCGCGGAGTGCGTGACAGCGATCAACAGTTCAAAGTGTCTAACATCCGGGGGAAAAAAAAGGGCGCATCCTTCAATCTCAACCATGGCGCATATTATCTATCCCGCATTGCGCACCGGGATCGATTTTATGGTGCAAATGATCCGGCGCATGGTGTCGCGGTCCAGTATCAGCGATCGGAAGAAAGAATATTTTATGCTCGCTACGCAGGAGCTGCTCGATGAAGCGTTCAAGGAGGAAACGCATATATTGACGTTCGAGCGGCTGCTGGTGGTTACCCATCTGCTGGTATATTCGGCCAATGTGGAAATTGAAAGAAGTGAGCAACGCGAAGCGCAAGCTGCAAAAAATGCGCCGAAGCCCGAGCCGGGCGAAAATGAAGCGGAACGATAAGGAACTGTTGGTGCGGATGTGAAAGTGATTTGTCAGCGAATTTTTGCGAAATCTGTAAAGTGTGGCAAATATTTCCTAAACATCAGTAATTTGCACATTGAGTGTACCTTTCACCTTAAACGATCATACGGATAATGTTTCAATCTACAACCCACAATCAATCAACATAAACGCATAAAATAAACAAAGGCCTTCAGTTCATGCCATTAGCAGGTGAGATTAAGAAATAGATAATTTATTACATTCCTCTAAAAGGTGACTAATACGTCTTGTGATGTTTGTTTTTTTTTTACAGCAACAATAAAAAGCAACCGAGATCTCCGCGAAGTTATTGCAGCAGACTACCCTTTCTACCTTCCGCAATGTTTATTGCCGGACCTGCACACAAGCGCGAGCAGTTGATGAACAGCGCAAGTGTTGTATGATGCGCTGCTCGAGAAAAAAACGCTTAGGAGGGGCAACTGCACAGCAAGCGACACATTTTGCGGATTGCAACATCATCAAATACTATCAATCAATCGTCAATCATTTTCTGGGTCAACTTCAATCCTCAAAGTAAACAGTGAAATGTCATTCGACAATAAGGAGATACAGCTGCACTAACAACAACTAAATTTGAAATTAATCTCATCGAAATATTTGACAAAAACCCATTCAAAAACTCTGGAGATAAGAAGAAAATGATTTTCTCAATTTAAAAATATGTTATAATACTATCTTATATATATATAAGTTGTAGAAGATTCGATGGTAAGGACCCTTTAATAACCCTTGTCTTTAATAATCATATTTTTGGAACATTTTTGATGTGTTTTTTTTTGTAAGAACTTGAATCAAACACTCGAGATTATGAAAAAGAGAAAACTTCTTAAATGTTAAAAATGAAATCTAAATCTGCAAATTTTGTAAAGCACATTAGAACCATTGGCACACGAAAAACACAAAATAGAAATTGGCTACAGGGTTTTGTTATATATATGATAAAATATTATCAATAGCCATGGTACACAAAAGTGTGCATCATTTTATATTTATCCTAACAAAGCATGTAAATTACCTTTACTCAAATATCTATCATTTATTCTCTCAAGAGAGAAAAAAAACAACAAACAGTTTAAATATGTTTTTGTTAGGCTTGGACAAAAATGTTTTGCTTTCGATTTTATGAGAAGATTCTGGATAGAAATGGAAATATCTTTAAAAGCAAAATAAGCGAAACATAATATTTGGGAAATTTGGTTATGTTTAATGATTGTAAATTCAAATGAATTATTCTCTGAAAGCGAGGATAAAGAATCTCAAAACATTATAGGGTATCATCATCCAGGAAAATGCCAGTATTATTACGATTGGGAATAACTTCTAAAGCAAAATCCTCATTTAGTTTGCAGATGTGTTCCATAGATTGTTCCATAGATTGTAAAATATTACAGCACGTGATCATCAAGTACAATGTCAGAATTATTACGATCGAGAGCAACTTCTGAAGCAAACTCCTCAAAAAGTGTTTAGACGTTTTCCATGTGCAAAAAAAGAATCTTTCGGAAATATGAGTAGAATTATAGTTTGGATTTTGAAAAACCTTACATTAATGGGATAGAGTCGATAATGAAAAACTACAAAAGCAAACTATACATCTCAGGCACTTTGCAGACAGAAATATTTGGCAATATAACATTCCATTCAAAAAAAAAAACCTAAAAGAGTTTTTTAAAATTGTAAAAGATTAGGCCCTAAGGGGGTCATTTTCGGCACAAACGTTAGCGAAATTTGTCCAACGAAATTAAAACCGCGAAAGCGGCGAAACAACGAAAACTAGGCGGAAAGTTGACCAGATTGGAGGAATAAATTGCTGATAATAGAAAAAGAGCCTCAAGTGAATATCTCAATACAAAAGAAATTGATGATGAGACCCAATGACATCTTCATGCTCTCTTCAAGACATTTAATTGTCCTCAAACATTCTTCAAACCATTAATGTCGATGACATGTATGGCCAGAGTAGAAACTAGAGAATTATCTGTCAAAAATGTAATTTTTAATATTTTTGATGAAATGAATACTTTCTCCCAATTCAATGATTGAAATAGTGGGCCTGTTAAAAAAAACCCGAAAATGATTTTTTCTCTTGTTTCTAGTTGTCTATCACGCCTTCATTGATCGTAAACTTCCTATTCTTTTTTTCTGTTTGTGTCTATCCTCAAGTGTTTATTTCCCCTATGCCCATTTTATGAACATAACCAGGCTGTCACGTATTTAATACGTATAAAAAGCTAAACTTCCCATAGCACTTGCGACACTTGCGTCGTCGGTTGCCAACTGTTTTTTTTCGTCGGTCGCACTTGGACTTGGAACTCATCCGCTCACGATTAAAATCATTTTTCTATCATAAAATATAAATGATGTAGACGTTACGTTCCGCGGACATCCTGGTGAGACTTATCGAGTCGGACAGAAGTTTATCCAAATTCGCTTTGGATGCTGTTAACGTCTGCGAATGCGGATGGAGCTATCTCCCCTCGATCGCAACAGACATTCATGCTAACACGGCATACCGGAAGATCACTTCCCTGGGGGAGCTCAAACCGGAAGAACACTATCGACTCTATCAGCCGGAGAATGACGACGATAGCGTCGAGACAGGCAGCGCTTATACAGCGTTTTTCGATTGAGCTCAACATTTTTGCCATAGATCTCTCAACATGCTCGGTTTCTATGTCAACTCTATAGTGGACTTACTTACAAACACAGCCACATTCTCAACAACTTCCTTTTGGATGTCAACTCATACCGCTTCAATTTGATAACCGTCATATAGGAAGCCTGTGTGTGTTTTGAATTGTAACAAAACGGAGCAATTTGCAATAAAATATTACCAACAGTTTGCGAAAAGAAGTAATTCAAGTAAGATGTTTACATGTTGTAGACAAGTACAATATGTAGAGTAATGTTACGTCATCTGATCCGGCAACATCGCGTTAGAGACCTCAATTTGCAATGGACATAGCTTTGATCTCTAGCACCATACGGTCATTCCTCTGGGACGGATCTGGGGGATTTCGAATTCCGCTTCAACAACTAGCGC
>KB664054.1:9371611-9386735 GCA_000349025.1 Anopheles minimus
TGAGGCACCGTCCGTGCCAATTCGGGATATCTTTCTTTCGTTGGAGACTCCTGCCTCTTTGGATCCCGCCGGTCACTTTTGTGATCCGTGGTCTCGCCTTCCTAAACGTCGCTGTTAAAACTTCTTTTCTTTCTTTCCTATTTTCTTTCCACGCTTTTCGCAATTTAAGAAGACTAGATTAAGAGTTCACCTTTTTTTTATAATTTCCTTTATAATGCTGCGTACTGCAGCTCGATTAATTGAGCGTGTGTCTCCTTCTTTGTTTTTACGTATTTATTATAAGCTTTCAGAATTTCTGTAAGCTGTTCCATCCACTGATTGAACTTGCTGCTATCTCCTCTTAGCAGCTCTCCTAGTGTCCGCTCTGCCAGCTCTATCACTTCTTCGTGTGTCGGACCGTACCGGATCCTAACGTATGATTGGTACCGCTCCTCTTCGTCGAAATTATATTCGGTGTTCATCGTCGGTGTTGTGGTGCGAGTCGATAATGTTCATTTTTGGGCGTAAACGCTTATTTATACCCATCATTTTCACAAACAATAAGAACTTTTTTTTCTTTTCTTCGCAGCAGTAGAGTTCGAACGGTTTATTAGTGGGCATCACTTCCTAACTCGCTTACTAGACACAATCGTTATTGATTTTTTTTTTGAAATTGGATACCGTCCATGTTGTCCTTCTATAAGGCTATTGCTTGGTTAAAGCCTTGTCGTCTTCACTTTTGTTTTAATGCCTGGTATCCGATGTTCAAGACTTGAATTACGTTTAACACCAGAATCAGCCAAAGTTTAATTTCGTGTTCCGAATGCTGTTCACTATTGTTTTCTAGATGTTCCACAATATTAATATTGGTGTTACAATATTGGGTTTGAGTCTTAGAGTGATGCTTGCCCATTGTTCCTATATATTTTTTCCACTGCATTGTACACATTGTCTTACACATCACCACTGGATTATGTCATTATATCTCTTTTCACGTTATCGTGACACTAAACTAAACATGGCTGCTATCTATCCGGAGATGCAGATTAAAGTCACGGTCGCCATGTAATATAAAAACGCGTTGGGCCAATATTGGTTCATTGATGTCTATCGTAGACAATCAACTAATTAATGTCTCTGTCGGAACAGAGACAGCTTTATCTATAAAAATTGTATTTGTGGTTTTTTGTTGATTTACAAAGTTTAATAATCTGTAAGTAAGTTAAGTCGTAAACAAATTGCATCATTGGAATGTTAAATCGAAAACAACTTTTTCATCTATTGCTCAATATGTTGCGTTGACAATTTAAGGGTTCTTGCCGAGAACAATTGTGTCCGGTTACATTGCCTGACTATCTGTCTGGACTTGCGCTTGCGCTTTTTTCTGAACGTGTTTGAATCGGTATCGTATTGCATTGCATGTCTTCATGGTGGCGCTTACTGTACTTGCGTCTGATGTCGCGCGCTCGATTAAAACTGCTGAATTTGGTGATAATGTGTTCTTAGCTATTTGGTTGGGTTACTTGGGTTCATTAGTTTACCGTCATGCTTTTGTTTATGTCTGCTAACTTGTTGTGTAATAAACTGTGTATTGTCTAGGTTTTGATGATTTGGTGAATTGATGATAACTGTATAGCATAAGCATGCTACAAAACCAGTTGGTACATTTTTTAAATTTATATCGGAAGACATCACTATTAGTATCCCAATGCATCCCTAGATCCTTCTCGAAATGTTGTTCTTTATCTTCTATTTTCATTAAGTTTTCTTGTGAGCGCCTATCGTCAGGAATTCCTCTTAATATTTCCTTAGAATTTGAAACAATATTTCTTATGAAAAAATTGGCCTCGTCGTGTATTTTGACAAACTGTCTTTATGGTTTTAATTGCAGTTTCCTGGCAGCTGAAGCTATCCAAATAGTCGTCTACGTAATGATTATTACAATTCGCGTTAACTGGATATTTGTCAATATACTTCAAGGCATTCTTATTCTTAATGAATTGAGCGCATGCCGGTGAACATGTTGACTTGATGGAACATTTTTCCCGGATATCACCTGATCATCCGATCTTGTTTTCCCTAAATCGAGTTAATACCCCAAATACAGGCGTTGTACCATCAGGCCCAGCGTACGACTGTGAATTTAGTGATATTCCTTTATTTTTGGTGGCAGCGTAAAAAACAAGTCTGGGTTTAGGAACGGGTTTGTTATAGTTTATGACAAAGAAATGTGGAAAGTAATTAATGTTTCCCTTTGTTTCCAATAGCTCGTATGGACTGGCCTTACGTGCGTATCCTTTATTCACGTATGAGGCGATCTCATTATGATACCATTCCTTTATCTTTGGATCTGTATCCATTTTCCTTTCTTGGGTTTTTAGAGGTGTCAATGCTTGTTAGTAGCTATGTACTAGCACTATTTCATAACCTTTCTCTAGTTTGTTTACAAGTACTTCTCATTATCTCTAGGGCATGGTTGTCCGCCCTTGA
Source organism: Anopheles minimus (assembly GCA_000349025.1). Taxonomy (NCBI): domain Eukaryota; kingdom Metazoa; phylum Arthropoda; class Insecta; order Diptera; family Culicidae; genus Anopheles; species Anopheles minimus. The sequence continues at coordinate 9,374,081 of KB664054.1, forward strand.
GTTAACTATTTCGTTGCTTACCTTAACCCCGAACTCTTCGGTTGAGAAGAATCCTCTCATAAGATCCCTTAATGTTTTATCTTCCTCATCATTTTTCTCAATTACTGTGAAAAATGGGCTGGTTTGGGGCGATGTATTTATGCCTCCAAAGAGTACCCCATTCGAAGCCGAGATTTTTGTGCAACTGGCTCGTTTTCTTTTCCGGTAATAAATGAGTGAGGCAGGCCGAGTAATACTGTAGGTGTTGCATTCAGATAACTTTGTAAATTTATGTTATTCACGTGTTAGTACTGCCTCTTTAATGCTCTGGCGTCAATGCTGTGCATGGGACGGTTCAGCTCCTGCACAGATCGTAAGATCTTAACGTCGAACCTACGACCGTTCAGCCCTTGTATTTTTAGCGATACTACTTTACTTGCAGGCTCAGATTGTGTACTTCCGTTTGTCCATGAGAGTGTTAATGGTTTAACTTCACCCATGCGCTCCGAGCTGCTTTCTAACCTCTTCAAGAATCAGAGATGTGGACGAGCCCGGGTCAATCAATGCATAGGTGCTGACCGTCGTTTGATGGTTTTGCAACGTAATGGGAATTATTTGATAAAATAATTTATCATCTGGAGCCACCAAAAATGTGATATTACAAATTAAACAAGATATAATTTGTTTTATCACAACAAAGACAAAAAAGATTCAAGTATAAAGGATTAAGCCCAGGCATTTACTAAGACTAAACGAAGATTGAAACAAGTTAAGCCGTATAAAAAGATTGATGATCCAAAAAGTAAACAAAAGTACAGTTATCACACGTGAAGGGAAAAAGATTCATCAGAAAGATTCATCTGCAAATAATGAATTACTAATATTTCACTACATTAGAGATACCTATAGTAATGGGACAAAACTTTAGTTTAGTAAATTTGGATAGTGCACCAATTTTAGCGTTAGACAGAGGCACAGCAAGGATAATCGGTAAGAATGGAATATGAATGATTAGTGATAAGAATACTATATTAATGATTTTAAAATATTGTACTTCGAACTCTATTCACTGTTCATAGAATTCAGCAAAGTAGAGGAAAACTCAATGGACGAAAATTATAGAATCAGAATTTAAATATGTACGCGGAATGCTTAGAACTATAATTCCTAATCGGAAAAAGATATGGAATACGATTGGAACAAATTTGGAAGTTTATCGCAGGTAGCACAGATGCAAATGATCTTAAATTCATCAATTCATCAATTAACCAATTCATTTCAAATAATAACGCACAAGTTACCATTAATAACGAATTAGCAACGCGTTTAAATGAAAGCCTGGAATGTATAAAAAAAGGCAATAACTATTTGCAATACTTCCTGGATGGAGCTATATTCTATAAACATTTTTATGAACCTTAAATATGTATCAGAAAAAAATTGCAATTATAGTTGCAATTATAGAAAGTATAACATTGGCTAAATTAGGTGTTACAAACGTACGATTATTGAGTCAAGAAGAATGGAAAATAATAATTACCAACATAAAACAAAACGATATCCCCATTCACAACAACAATAGAAGCGTTATCGTATACAACTACAAAGATAGCTGTTAATAATAATGACCTAATTTTAATTATAATGTATATGCCTTATTTCATAGTAAAAATAAATTCTATGTCCCACACCCTTACTTCATCTCCCATAAATCCATACCGTACCCACATTCGAAAAGAATTTCTACAACGAAGCGGATTTATTAGACAAATCCAATTTGGATATGATGCACTTACTCATCAGTTCCTCCACTAATTTCACCTTGGTATCCTCTTGTGGCATGAGACCGAGAGTTCTCACTGGGTCGTTTCTGATCGAGTTCATAACACTCCTGTACACCTGCCAATTTACGGATCAAAAAAGAAAAAATATTGAATTTGAGTGTGGAACACCTGCATACGCTACACAACGAACTTCGGAAGGAAATAGAACACATAAAATTGGAAAATAACATCCAGAACTGGTCTTCATCGATAACCATGCCAATAGCTATATTCATCATTATTATCGCTAGTACCTTCCTGAAGAACAAGAAAACCGCCATTAATATAGAAGTCGACACAACTCAAAACCCGCCACCCTACCCACACGCTATCCCTCTCGAATCTTTCCCCAATAATCCATCAATAGTCAAAATAAATAATCACTCTTTATTTGGTAGTCTACGAAGCAAGTTTCTATATTCATTGTCGCACGAATTCGTATCCGAAATCACTATTACATATTTTTTAACACGCGCTAGGGAGAAACGACAACCAGACGTTTGTCAATAAGGATCTTTCTCTCTCTCCCTAGCCGTTGAACTGATTGAACGAGTGTTGTTTGCCCTACCGTAAGTATTTGCTAAAGTACAAATGTTAATATCTGCTTATGTTTTAGAAATAAATAAGCTGTAACAAACTACACAACTACCCGTATACAAAACTATGTAAGATCGATGGATAATAATCGTTAACCTTGCCGAAAGAACAAAATTATGATCCCATGATCAAAGCTTTAATAGAAGCATTGAAGATGGCTGTGTAGCATATCTGGAAAAAACACATATGCTAACAGAATGATGAAACATTGCATACCTGCCAGGCGTATAAGGAAAAAGGCTCGAAACAAAGAGTTCCTAGCCCTTGCCGTCGTATAGTTTGGCACTCTTGGTGCATTTGCTCAACGTGTGAGGTAGTTATGTATATCCCTTCCTCTTATCACCCTTTGTGTGAGGTATGATGGCAAACGTCCTTTCACTAAATTGTCTATAAAAATCATTGTCTGGTACATAATTTTTTGTCTAACAGATATCCATTATAGAATAATTAGCATGTCAAACGATGGAGTGTACCAACCACAATCAAAAATAACCCTCATAGCCCTTTTCTGTAGTCTTTGCACTCTAGTAAGATGTGTTTCAGTTGCCAGAAACAGAATTGATGCATAAAAATCCAAGTGTGGTCCAACAAGAGACGAATACAGTTGATTCTTTCCATAACGGTTGATGTCCTTTCTGAGTCTACAAGTAACACCTGCATTTTTAGCAATTTTCTTTATAACGCTATCGATGTGTTCCAAGTTCTCATTGAGTTTGTTAATTATTTCTGTATAGTTCCCGTGGATGAAAATCACCGTGTCCGTCAGCAAATAAATTTATATCACAATGCTGAAAGACGTCTTTTATATCATTTGTTTAAATTAAAAATAGAATGAGCCCAAGAACGTTAACTTGTGGGACTGGTTGTCAAAGACAGTCTGCTGAGTTCGAGCTTCAAGATAGCTCTGGAACCAGAGATACTCGTTATCCCTAATACCTATCCGCATTAAATCGAATATAATTAATCGACATTATCCGTGTCGTCAGCAACTAAATTTATATCACAATGCTGTAAGACGTCTTACATATCATTTATGTAATTTAAAAATAGAATGAGCCCAAAAACGTTAAAAAAATATATATAATAAAATATATATGTATAAAAATATATAAAAATTAAATATTAAACCTTTAGATAAGATATTTTCGAATTGTATTACACGAATGGAGTTTCAAATTATTTGATTAATGTGTAGGTGGATAAGAGTAGAATAAATACAAAATTTGAGATGAGTATTTTGTGTTTTAATAGTTGATATTTTTTGCTGGTTAACTGTAGACGCAACTGTCGCTTAAGATTCAAGTTCAATAAATAAGGAAATAAATTTTAAAATAATTACTTACGTGTTATAGCGTGTATAGCATGATCGATAATAATTTCTTTTCTTTACATCTATTTACTCCACAAGAACAGCACAGCCCGATGTTTGTGTTTCATTTTATTTATTACATCCAAAGATCATCATTAAGGTTACTCATCATTAATCTCAACTTCTAAAACTTTATTTATTAGTTCGTTCCCTTTTTCATATTCTTACACAGACTCTTCGAAGGGAAAATAAGTGAACAAAATTTGAAGCTTCATGGTGATATTTAAACAGTACCCCAGTAGCGCTAATTACTTATGCGCAATGTCGATCAGATCATCACCATTAAACAATCTCCACATCTGAAAATACTGTAGCACATATGCTACAATGGTGTGGTGGATACAGCGACTCGCTACAGCTGATTCGCAATTCGATCGGTGCTATCGACCGGTGGCGATCGGTTGCTAACCGTCGATGAACGCCTACCGAATCAAAATGGGAATGCCCAGGTGTGCTAGGCATTAAAATAAATGAATGGCGAGAATCATTATCGCATAAGACAGTGACCAGAACGGATGTCTTTTTACTGCGTTTAGTATACAAATATCATATGGCGATCCTGCCAGCCTTCATCAAGTGCAGAAAAAAAGCAAGTGCAGTTCCCGTACAAGTGGTGTTTTTATACAAATGGTTTTTTCGTGCCGACAGTGTTGAGAAGTGGTGATACCGTGCTGGTACCATGGTCATTTGTATAACCAAAATGTGTGGTTCAAGTCAGCCCAATAGTATAACCGGTGATGCCCAAGTTAGCATCGTGAATACACTAGAGCAACATTCGGCTGATCACAATAAGCATGACATAAAAATATGGTTTATTCTAGTGATCTGTACTATCCAGCTGGTACTATTCACCTGGAAAATATGGAAAGCTCTGATGCGGAAGCAAGCAATGAGAGCAGCACAATTCCTGGCAAGCACAAATAACATATAGAGGAGCTGAAAGAAACCAGTGGAAACAGTGTGAAGGAACCATAGGACGATTGAACAATTATCGGAAAACTGCGTGAAAGTGGAAGTAAATAGTGAAAAAGTATGAAGAACCAATTACAGTGAATAATGAGCGAATGAACATGAGTGAACAGTAAAAACAAAAAAAAAAAGTATTTCATGTGTGAACCGACAATTGCATGACGATCAAATGATGTGAAACCTGTTACGTTTCGACCGGAGGAAAGGAGATACGAAGACACGATGACATCGGAGAACTGATATGACACGAAGCAGATACGGAGACGTGACACGACGACGAGTATACACGACATCAGAGAACTCGAAACAAATACGGATTTATGCTGATACCAGAGGACTAATGGAACCTGATGGCCGATGAGAGAAAGATGAGAACAATTTAAGTTTTTTTAAATGGACAGATTCTTTGTTACTTCAAAATTCCATACATAGATGTTATAATAATCTAAAAAAGCAAGCAATTTATACTGATTCTACTAGAAATGAAAAAAATACAAGACCTTTCAGCGATAAACAATGAATTAAAAAAGATAGTGTCTGAAGAAAAAAGCGAAGTTTATCGAGTGTCGCTTGCGAATAGATATAAATCTCTCAAAGAGTTAATTGACAATTGTTTAGAAATCTTAAAAGCACCACCCACGAAAAATACATCTTTAGAAGATTGTGACTCTGCAGATGAAGATATTTTGAATTGGACGATCGTAGAGGGTAAAAATTCTTCCGACCAACTAGACAAAAAGAGAGACTGCAAAATGACGACTCTTGACCTTAATCTGGCTATAAAATTAGTCGATAAATTTGATGGCAACCAAAGTAAAAATACAGAATTTTTATATTCAATAGACTTTTTGGTGAGACAGTTCAAAGATGTGTAGCAGAATTAGCACATCTGCTAACAGTAGCCAAATCGTTGCATACCCGCCAGGCGAATAACACAAACTAAAAACCACCACATGGCGACCGTGACAGTGGTTCTGTGCAAACATAACAAAAATGAAAGTGAAGGTCGCAACCTAGTGACGAAAACAAAAAAACCGTTAAAGTGGCGTGAACAAAAACCCCCGAGTGCCGGTCGAAGCAACGAACCAATAAATTATGTTGCCATGTAATTTATAAAATAAGTTGGCGCTGGGCAACTGCAATGGCATCGGACTCACTGGCTTTGTTACTCTCGAGAACCGCCGGAAGGCGGCTCTGAAATAATTGCACACAGACGTAGAGTTTACATGTCTAGTCTGGACAGTCAACTACGATTGATTGAATGAATTGACAACGAATACGATAGTGTCGCAGAAAGCAATTTACCACAAGCAATACTGAAAACAATAATCTACAAAATGGGAGGCAAAGCAGCAAAGCCGAAAACAAATGTCATGGGAGACCACGATCTCACAATAGTGCAGACGCAGAACATCCACACAGAACATCACCTGACGCAAGACTTGAAACTAAATATCATTCTAGTGGTACTCATCACTCTGTGTATAGTGAAAACAGTGAAAACTTGTTACACACACCTCCGTAACCAAGCACAAAAACACGCTTTAAAAATACTTACGCTACCGAAATAGCAACATACAACAGTGAAAAAAAAAGTTGTAAGTAGGTAAAAAAAACTGTTATTGAACTTACTCTAAATACGACAAAGTGAAAAGTGTAAACAATATCGGACTCAATCAAAAAAAAAACACGAGTGAAAAATGATACTTAAGCTGGTACGAAACGCGAACACAGAATACTCACCAGTATACAATTACGAAAACTATGCACAGGAACTCTGATACAGACTCAAAATAGCACATGATAGAACAAAAAGTTTTATAGAAAAAGAAAAAGACAAAATGTTAAAAGAACAAACCAGAATCAATCATATTCAAATACAAGTAAACGACAAAGTAGCCATCAGCAACGAAAATAGAAGGAAACTGGACCCACTCTTCAAAGGTCCATATACGGTAACAAAAATATTAGGTACAAACATCGAAATAGAAAACGCACAGCAAGAGAAACAAATAATCCATAAAAACAGAGCCATTCAGTTAGGAGAACAATTCCGTTGCACTACATTATTAGTTAGAACGACGCACGGTCACCAAAGTGCAGCACAGTTATGCATATCCGCGAATTCAGCATAATATCAGATTGCAGCATAAATATGCACATCCGCGAGTTCAGCGAGATACAAACAGTCGCCACCGAAGATATAAACATCCCCATCGTGGAGCATCGTGTGATCATCACCAGCCGGAGCAAATGCATCGTCAGCAGATCATCAATATAAAACGGCAGCGACGCGCACCCATAAAGACATTTGATACAGTTAATTCAATTCATTCAGTTAATCCGGTCGAATCAGTTGTTCGTACCGATAGGTTAAGAAGTAGTTTAAGTTAGGAGGTAGAAAATAAAAAAAAATTAACAATTTCTGAATTTGGAGAAGAGGTAGCGAAGCTAGCAAATAGACTAGCCGCTGCATATGTATCGCAGGGTACATTTGAAGACGAAGCAGCTGCGTCTGACATAGTGCAGTCTATTGCTGTCCATGCCTTCACAGTAGGATTAAAGGAGCCACATGTATCGCTCTTTGTAAAAGCACGGCACCCAAAGTTGTTGAATAAAGCAATATCAGATGCTTTAGAGTGCTCAACAACGGCCTCCTATCTCAATAGAGAAACAATGACGGCAATGTGGTATACACACCGAAATAGTTACAGGGAAAATAGAGGACGACAAAGAGGATTATACAATACTACTCACTTTACACAAAATTACCAGGCAAACAATAACTCCAGAGGAGGAAATAATACAGTGAGACGCGGTGCGCATCATCGTGGATGTCATTCTAATAGAGGCTACAATCCCGCCAGAGGTAACAATAGTTAACATAATAATAATCCAAGAACACAGAATAACCCAAGAAATCAAATGAATCTGGTAGATACAGACAATCTAACAACGGATGATACGAATGAAGTTAACATGCTCCAATTTTTTCGTAGATATGCATCAAATAATAAATAATAATAGAGCTATTTTTAATGTTTTTCGAAAAGACCTAGAATTTGTGTTTGATACTGGCGCTTCTTGCTCCATAATATCAGAAAAGAATGTTCCGTACAACATGCCTATAGATACAACAAAAATTATCAAGCTTAACGGTATTAACGGAATTACCCAAACAAAAGGAGTTATCAAAACATTCCTCGGTCGATTCAGCACCGTATAGCTCAGCGTTTACCAAACGTAATTCGATCGGTGCTATCGACCGATGGCGATCGGTTGCTAACCGTCGATGAACGCCTACCGAATCAAAATGGGAATGCCCAGGTGTGCTAGGCATTAAAATAAATGAATTGCGAGAATCATTATCGCATAAGACAGTGACCAGAACGGATGTCTTTTTACTGCGTTTAGTAACCTGTTGCGGATGCAACGATAGGTTTGAACTTTAATTGTAACTTATCGTTTGGAATTGTCATCGCTGACCTAAATAAATAGAAAAAAAAGTTCCAGAACGGTCCGATGCACGAAACCAGCGATAAGCGTTAATCATAAAAAAAACTTAAACTAAGGTTTCCGTAAGAATCAGACCCACGGCGCGATCGTCAAGTGGATGTTTTTGCTAACATATGTGATGCAAACATAAATACATTGAGCACGGCACGATCGTCGGGTGGCAAAATGTTTTTGTTAAGATCTGCAATGCAAGCACAAATGCTTCGAGTACGCGCGATCGTCAACCGGACAATTATTAAGTTTAAGTTCGAGCCTAAAAATAAACAATCTATTGTTTGGATAAGGCCAACGATTGGAAATCGATAACTTTAAACACACTAACACATGGGATCGTCGCGTACCGATTCTATCCAACACCAACAAACATTGTTAGTATATAAGCTATGTTATTTTGTTAAATAAATCAGATTTTATTCAGAACCTGAACGGAGAACGTCTCGACTTTCGTTGGAATTTGCTTGGCCTCTCCTAGGATTTGGTTAAACCTCACCCCGGGTCTTCTGCCCTCATCCGAACTGTTAGAGTTTCAATTGTTCCACTTCTGCGGCATAGGTTCCCACGTACCGTGAACACTAGCGGGAGGTTTAATGAACAATTCGATACAATAACTCCTTTCCGGGCAGAAACCCAACTATTTTCTAAAAACTGTTTGACGGTTGAACTTAGGACATAGTCGGTCTCTCCTTCGCGTGGCCTGGCCTGAGTTCCGCCGACAACAGTAACCAAATATCACAATGGAAAACAATAAATGTTTGAGCCCCGACATAAAAAGACTCAAACAAGCAGCTGGAAGAAAGGAAAAGAGATACCCCCACCAACGCGCGTCGCTAACCTACCACCAGTAACCACGTGTAAGTACAATGGAGTACATAAAAATTCCCAAGGGGAATTGTAGGTTATGCACGGAGAAAGACGATAAGGGAAAATTAATCACGTGTCCGCAATGCGACCGATGGTATCACAAAAGTTGTTTGAGTTTTACCGCGATGACACCATGTTGCACGACATAATTATAAGTTATATATAAACAGTAATCATAAAAACGCAGATAGATATTAAATCGAATCGACAAACATCAATGTGTTGGCTCCATGTCTTGGCTCTTGTCCAAAAAGATATCACACGCGACACAAAATATGTTTAGCGTACCGTAAAGTAACGTAAGCAGGCACGCAAAACCAAGAAATGCTAAATTAACCATATTTCATTTGCCTCAAATAACGTAAATATTATCCGAAAATGTTTAAGCATTGCGCTAACGTATGATGCTAAGCGTGCATATCCGCAACACACGAGAGATGGTGACAATGACGAACCAAGAAGGGAACGTCGATATTAATGTAAACAATAATCGTTCAAACGATCGTACTTACGGTGCGCTCACATTCAATACGTAATGAAATAATAATGGGTGACAATTACCAATTGGAATCGGACCGACCGAGATTTATGTAAACAATAACCATGCAGACGATCATTCTTCCGGTGCGCGCACTTTCGACGGATAACGGAATATGAAGTATTCTAAACAAGCGCACCGTCTACGAACGTGCTAAATAATAAATATAAAACAACATAATGTAATCAAATAGTTCCTTCGGAACCTTTCCTACAAACAATCGAACCTATTGTTAGTATATAAGCATGAAATTTGCTTAACCTGGTATCTTCAAGTCATTGGGTTGGCAATCGAATCAATCGGAGGTCCACTGCTAGATACTTGTTCCGATCTTATTCGGAAGAAAAGGCTAGTCGTCCGACCCGTGCGATTCTGGGCGCCTTCACTCTTACCATTCGTTCCCTGAAACTAAGATCCACCGTTAGGAACTGATTATGGAAATACAGAAAAAAAAACCTAACGTCTGATCTAAGTCGATTTGAACGAAAGGGAACTTGTGCGAGAGTTTCGGGATTGGCCAATCTTCGCGGGGTCAATTCCACCAAACGGCGGATCGTGTTCCGGTTTTGTTCCCGACAGTAACAAATGATGGCTCCAGAGAGGAGATTACAACAAATCGCGCACGCGTTGTAATCTCTGTAGAACGGACCTACGTTCAAGGTGTGCTGTCGCCTAAAGAACAGTAATAGTAATAAAAAAAAGTGCACGTGAAGTTCGTACATCAAGTGAGTTGTGAGCCAGTGCCAGTGCGAGACCTAAACGTGCCTTCCGTTGTGTCAATACGTGCTACCAGTGGAACCGCCACCCGTTCCATTCGAAGCCGCAGAGGAGCCGAATTGGGACGAAAGAGACCCTTTACCGGAAGCAAACCACGATCCTCTGCAAGAAGACCCGCAACCGGTTGAACTCGAATAGTGCCTTACGTGCCCGAGGACGACCACTACGAGCGGGAAATGTGGTTCTATCCCAACTGGGAGGATACCGAAGTTTTGATTAATGAAACGGCAACGACCATAACCGAGGCGCTCAACAGTGGACGAATAGTGAACCAGGACATTTTAGATGAGTTCGAACGCATAACGAACAAATTTTGCCAATACAGGGCGTTACCGCGTGAGTTACGCCAATACAGGGCGTTACCGTCCCATTGTTAAGGATATTCTTTATGATGTAATAAAAAAAACTAATGTGAGTTTTTAAACATAAAGATTTCCTTTTATCAGTAAAAAAAAATTGAAAAGAAAAACATTCAACAAGGATTACACCATCAATGATCGCATTAGGGCCGAAAATATTCTATACAGAAAGGCGCAAAGAGATGTCTACCCGGATGAGATAAAGGATCTCGAACAAAATCAAGAACTAACAACGATTGGACCATTATCAAAACTAACTCCTATGTTAGACTTAAATGGTGTCATGCATATTAGGAACAGATCGGAATATGCGGAGGCACTACCTAAGCCTGCAAGGATACCAGTAATATTACCCAAGCACCACCATATTGCGTACCTTGTCATACAACGGTATCACGAAATGTCACCAGTCTGATAAAATAGCCCTAGCGGCCTTACAACAAAAATATTTTATTCCCGGGCTTAATACAGCATTTCGTTACGTAAAGGCCAGATGCCAGCAATGCAAAAATGCTAAGGCAAAACCTACTTCGCCAGTCATGGCTCCATTGCCTACCTGTAAAACAGATGCTATGGTCTACCCATTTACGCATACAGGAATTGATTACTTCAGACCTTTCGAAGTAGCCGTTAAGCGATCAGTTGAAAAACGATGGGGTGTAATCTTTACGTGTATGACAACACAAGCAAGACATATTGAGTTAGCAGAGAAATTGGATACTGATTCATTCAAGCTATGCTTCATGAATTTCCAAGGAAGAAGAGGAGCGGTATCGCAAGTCTATAGCGATGTAGCATATCTGCTAAACATCTCACCATAACTTAAATTTGTTCAAGTAAAGTACAATTATCACTAGTGGATCACGTAACTGAAAGAAGCACATTTCGCAACGCGAAATGCTAATGACCCAAATAGCAAAAAGAACCAAAACCAAGGCACGGTAACCCACTTAAATCAAAGAAAACTAAAGTTGCACCGTTTACAAAATGACCAACGCGCAAACATGACGAAATTGTATCGACAAATAACCTTCTGTTAGGTCAGCACTTTGGCATTGCACGCGGTGAGGAAACGGATTCCAAAACAAACAACCCCAAGCAAAGCTCAGCGGTTCTGAAGGAAAACAATGAATGCAGGAAGCAAAAAATATGAGCCGTCAGTTGACGGATATAGAAATGACAAATAATAATGTTATATAAACTATCCTAATTAGATAAGAAAAAAAAGTGTCAAGAAACTGAGTATAAATAAAGATGAATTAACCTGGTCGGGAGAATCAATTGTAGTTGACTGTCCAGACTAGACATGTAAACTCTACGTCTGTGTGTAATTATTTCAGAGCCGCCTTCCGGCGGTTCTCGAGTGTATCAAGCCAGTGAGTCCGATGCCATTGCAGTTGCTCAGCGCAACCTATTTTATATATCATTGGCAACATAAGTTGTAATATTACATGGCGACCGTGAAGTTAATCTGTAATCTACGGATAGAGAGCAGAAAGTGCTCCAAAATGTGCAAATGAGTTATGAAGTGCAAGACAATATACATAATGTAGTGAGAAAGTGTAGTGAAAATTTGTGCATAAGCTGCAATCGTCGGAGTGAAAAAAAAGTGCTATATCGAACCGCGACCATAGAATGGTGAGCTGACAAAAAAATGAGTGTGCGTAAATCGGCTGGCAGGAAAAAAGTGTGCAGCGCATGAGTGCAATCGAACATAATCATTATAACAACAAAAAGTGCAGTGCTGCAATGTTACGGATTGAAACAGTGAAGAACGAAAAAGTGAAACACGTTGCATTATAACAAGTGATTCAAAATGGGTAATTCTGGTGCTAAAACCGAACCAAAAAGTTAATGGAGATCATGA
>KB664054.1:9386773-9415737 GCA_000349025.1 Anopheles minimus
GAAGGCGCATAAATTGATACTGCCGAAATAAAAATAAAAATAAAGAAGGAGTGATTGTGCCAGTGTCATCAAAAATAAGTAGACAGTGAATGAAGTGAAAAAAAAGTCCATTGAACAAAATAGAACAGTTCTAGTGTTGAAAACAAAAACAAACCTTTTGTGAAATAGTAGTTTTTTTTTTTAAGTGAAAACGAACTATATAAAAATGGCTGTAGAAAGGAACCTCAACATTCAACTAGCCACAGCAAAATGGAGAACATCATCCCCGCGGAAATCGAGAACTTCGAAGCCGAAGCTGACCGGTATCAGCTGTACGTTAGAACAAGGTTCGGACCGAGCCACGAGGAGGTCCGGGAGCTAGCCGCGCAAGTGGCAAAGGAAATACTGGGAGCCTTCCAGCACGATGCGGCACTGCAGGAATGGACAACGATCGTAAAAGACTACAAAAGCTATTTGAGACCAAATAGCGAGATCGCGGCAAGACTCGAAGACTTGCAGTATAAAGTTTTATGCGAGGGGTGAGAGAAAAAAAAATATATATATATATATGAATAAAGATTTCTATAAATAGAAAATATGAATATATAAAGAAATTTGTTTTTAAATTATGTCAGGATAAAAACTATATCACACTAGAATAATTCCGATGACAACAGACCTGAAGGCATCAATACCAAAATCTAAAGCGATTTTTATGGTAAATACGAGGGCTATGGCCAAAAGAAAAAGGGATAAATAATGACTAAGAAATGCAGAGAATACAAGAGAATATCGAAAAATTAGAGAGAATACATGAGCAACTAAAGCCCCTTAATAGGTGCGAAACATTAGACTTTGCGTACTAAAAACACTAGGGATATATACAACGATATACAAGAATATTTGAGGAAAAACGAACAATATAACGTTAAAGAAGAAAAATCTGACACCATGACTACCATTGACATTAAAATAGCCACAGGGCTTGTTCCAATTTATGACGGATCACCAGAAAATTAAAGTGCGTTTGAAGATGCAGCTAAGTTGGTACAGGAGTTAAACCCAAATCAAGAGACAATGCTGATAAAATTTTTAAGAACCAGGCTAACTGGCAAAGCACGAATTGGACTACCGAACAATATTACATCTTACCAGGAATTAATAAAAGACATAAAAGGTAGATGTCAAGAAAAAACAAATCCCGATAAAATAATAGCGCAGCTAAAGACCACCAAAGCAAAAGACACACAAAGTTTATGCAATGAAATAGAAACTTTAACAGCAAAGCTAAAGGGAGTATATCTTGAAAAAGGAATCCCAGAGATAACAGCAAACGAAATGGTATTAAAAACTGGCATAAACACATTGAGAGAGAAAATCTCCAATAACGAAACAAAATTGATCTTAAGAGCAGGCAAATTTTCAACAATAACTGAAGCAATACAACAGGTAATGGAAATCGAAATCGAAAATCAGGGACATACAACAAACAAACATAATTCAGACAACTAAACAAAAAAATAATGCCCGATAAATTTCCATACCAGTGCTATTCTGCTACAAACGGATTTGCGTACTTAGTAAAGGAATTCACCCCTGATGAATGTAAACACGCTCAAACGGTAGGCGAAATTTCACTCTCTTTGGACAATAAGATTAGGAAATTACGTCGCAATCAAACTACCAGAGGGCAAACATTAATCATCGGCAGCGTCCAGGGCTCATCGTGCGTCGGAGGTATCTACAAAACGTCATCTTACACGTGGGAAGACGCATTGGTGTACTATGAATACGAGATCAGCATGTTCGACTACACAGCGACGGCAGACTTCGAAGAGGATCAAATTACGCTTCTAAGTGGCATCGTGTGTCCGTATAGTGTTGGTTGGTGTTTGGATACTGAATTCGGCTACCTCACCTGGGGGGTAGATCATGAGAAGCTGTACGAAAGAACCGACTTCGGAATCATCTTCGAGCGCACGGTCAACAAGACGTTTAACAGTGACAAGGGCGGACATACAGATGCCGTGTACACTCTACTAACACACGAGCAAATGTTTTCAATAAGAGCGCGCGACGTAAAGCAAATCTGCGGTTTCGATAGCTACAATACTGACCACCCGAGAATCCTTCATCCTTGAGCTAAATGGTTATCAATCACCATTTAAGCGCAAGGCGGTAAATGGGAGAAACCTGGATCTCTTTACCTATTTCAACTCTAAGATAACGTTGGTCGAAAGTTATCTTGGCCAGAACCTAAACGACGTCTACACGACAGTGTAGCATATCTGCACATCTGCTAACCGGAAGATTAAAATGATACATACCTACTAGCCAGATAAGGGAAAGCGTTATGTCACTGACGGAAACGTACTTAACTAGGTCACCAAAGCCATCCGCCCGATCGAACGACCGGAACGGTTTGGCTACGTTAGCACCTTTTGTCAAATAAAAACATCGCAACGCTCACATGCACGATCTCGTGGTCGACCGGCATGTTGACTATGGTGTGATGTTTAAACGTTATAACTTAAGCAAAGAATGTAACTCATAAACATAAGAAACATATATATGGTTACGTACAACAAGACACCACCACGTGGCTACGCGCACCCGCTACACTGAACATGATGCGCATGGCAACAACGACAACAGTAACCCGACTCGACGCATGGACACGCGCTTCCGGTCAGCGATAGCAGCCAGCCAGCCAGCCAGTCAACGAACCAGCCGACGTCAACAACCAGCCAGCCAACCAGCCAGCTCAGCAAAACGTCAGCAGCAAGCCAGCCAGCGAAATTAGGGAAAGAAACCAATTTAGTTCAGATTAAGCGTTAGGTCAATAAAGACGTGTTTTTTAAAAAGCCTTCCGCGGTGTCGTACTCATAATTATATATATAAGCGCATAGAGATAGTAATAAAATGAGTGTGCAACCACAGCAGCAAGCGTTTTAATATACGACCTTCCACAGTTGCTCCGGAGAACGCTCCGTGTGCGACAATTTTGGTGGCTCCAGAGAGGAGGTCTTATTGAAGGTCGTTTAAAAAAATCTTGCTGGTCACTCCGGAGTATACTCCATGTGTGACGAATGGCACTCAGCACCAAAGACGAGTTTGTGCGGCACCCATCACAAGAAGGGGCGACCTGCTCGCAAGGCGGAAAGAAATCCAGCCAGCACCACCGATTAAACGGTGGAAATTCAGAGCGTCATAGAGACGACATCATCGGCGGACGGCCGACAGCAGCAACTAACGTCGGCACCAGCCGAACGAGTTTATCCGGCGGACGGCCGGCAGCAGCAACTAACGTCGGCACCAGCCGAACGAGTTTATCCGGCGGACGGCCGGCAGCAGCAACTAACGTCGGCACCATCCGAACGTGTTAACCGGCGGACGGCAGCAGCAACTAACGTCGGCACCAGTCGAACGTGATAACCGGCGGACGGCCGGCAGCACCAACTAGCGACGACGCCAACGAAGACTGCATCATCAGCAAAAGCCGATCACAGCCCATCACACAACCCAACAAGTAGACTACAGGTGAGTCATGGAGCTAAGATATAAGGTCAATCCGAACGGGAACTGCTGGTTATGCAGTAACAAAAACGAGTGGGGTAAAATAATAGGCTGTCACACATGTGATCGTTATTTTCATAAAGAATGCCTTAAATTGAAGGTAGTTCCGAAGACATTCACGTGCCCTAAATGTGAATTGCTATTTGAAAAACATAAGCAGGAAATTAAGTCAGCTGAGGAGAAAATAAGTAGGACAATTGAGGAAAATGAGCGACTCAGCAAAAACGATCAAGACATGGAAAAAGAAGGGAAAAAACTCTCCGACGCGACTTTGACAGAGAAGACAAACAAAGCAAACAAATTGCAACCAATGGAGGAAGCTAAAATCATAGCAAAAATCAAGGAAAGGTTATCCCCAGGATATAGAATACTAGAGAATCCAAAGATAAAGAAAAAAAAGATGATAGATGGAGAAATAACAATGGACGTACACCATACTATCGTGTCGTCCAAACAGTATGAAATGTTCCAAGTGCATGCAATTCCAAATTTAACAAATCATACAATTTTTAACGTAACGCAACAATTAATTGCCGTAAATGACCACGACTTTCTATATCCAACACAAATAGAAAAGATTAATGGCACGCACAGTATATCGTCAGATTTATTAACTTTCAAGGAGTTAGATTGCGTGTCATCTGCATTCTTTCATGCTCAAGTAAAACAATCTTGTCATAAAGAATTGCTACAAGTGTCATACACGGAGTTTTTTGAACTAAGCAAACCAAATAATATTCTGTACTACACCACGGATCCAAGCAAGATATATATCAAATGTAATAACACATTAACAAGTCCGTTCCAGTACGCGGGCATAATCACACTTACGCAAGATTGTACAATACAAACTGCACAAAGGGAAATTCATCCAACCCTTGAATTAAAATACGAAACTTTCCGCGTAAAGAAGGGGGATCTTTTCCGGGTGAAAAGAGAGATTTGAAAACATTAGACTTCTAAATCATGAGTTTGCAACAAAAACGCAGGTCTCTAGAAATTTATTATGATGAAGTGAATGAAGGCTTTTATCATTTATAGCCAACCAAATCCATACCGACGAAAGATTTGTGCACCCCGAAGCATCTAAAGCAATGATCGAAACCTATAATAGGAAGGCAGTCGATTCATTCATTAGAGGGTTAGATGGAGATGTTCATTAATTTATAAGAAATTATTAAATATTTAAAAATAAATGCAGTAGCTGCACAGCACCTAGACATTTTTCAACGCCCACAGCACCTAGAAATGTAATTCCTTTACCAGCACCTACTCCAAAGTAAGACGGTTTTTTCCTTCTGTAGCATATCTGCTAAACATCTCACCATAAGTTAAAATTGTTCAAGTAATACACGTGACTGAAGGTAGCACATTTCGCAACGCGAAATGCTAATGACCAGAATAGCAGAAGAACCGAAATCAAGGCACAGTAACCCACTTAAAATAAAGGAAAACAAAGTTCCACCGTTTACAAAACAAATTACCAACGCGAGTTAACAACGTCCATTGTCAACACAGCATTTTCTAGTGTTGCCAACCGCCACCAACTGCTCCGATGTTGACCACACAAAGAGCAAGACTTGATTTCGTTCCTCAGTGTCCGAACCCCATAGTTTTAACTCGCGCAAACATGACGAATTGTATCAACGAAAAAACCTTCTGTTAAGATAACCAAGTCAGCACTTTAGCATAACAACCGATTTCACACGATGAGAAAACGAGTTCCAAAACAAACAACCCGGAGCAAAGCTCAGCGGCTCTGAAAGAAAACTTTAAATGCAGGAAGTAAAAGTATGAACCATAAGTTGACGGAAATAGAAATCACATGTTATATAAAACCATACTAAATAGATAAGAGAAAGTGTCAATAAACTGAGTATAATTAAAGATGATTTAACCTGGACGGAGAGGTCAGTCGGAGAGACCGTCAGGCTAGAGGTTTAAATTAAACTTCTCTGTGTTCTTCTTTCAAGAGCTTTGAGTGTCCCTTTACCCAAGGTAAGGCCTCAATGTCTCCAACATTAGTCATAGAAATATGTCTTCAGATTTCTATGATTGCCTGAACGATTAAGTGTGAATATAGCCATCTGAGTAATGGTAACAGTGCATGGTAAGTGCAGTGCTGCAATGTTACGGATTGGAACAATGACACAGTGAAGACCGAAAAAGTTAAACACGTTGCATTATAACAAGTGATTCATAATGGGTAATTCTGGTGCTAAAACCGAACCAAAAGTTAATGGAGATCATGATATAAGGATCATCCAAAATCAGGAAGCACATACAGAACAACATTTGACCCAAGAGTTTAAAATGAATGTTTTATGCGCAATGATGGCAGTGTTAATAGTTATAAAAATTTGTTAGGCATTGTATAACTGGCTGAAGAATCAAGCAGAAAAGAAGGCGCATAAATTGATACTGCCGAAATAAAAATAAAAATAAAGAAGGAGTGATTGTGCCAGTGCCATCAAAAATAATTCGACAGTGAATAAAGTAAAAAAAAATATTCGTTGAACAAAATAGAACAGTTCTAGTGTTGAAAAAAAATATATATAAAACAACTTTTTGTGAAATAGTAGTTTTTTTTAAGTGAAAACGAACTATATGAAAATGGCTGTAGAACGAGAACTCAACATTCAACCAGCCACATCAAACAATGGAACACACCATCTCCGCTGATATCCCAGAAGTCGAGGACTTCGACGCCGAAGCTGAGCAATATCAGCTGTACGTTCGTACGAGGTTCGGACCGAGCCACGAGGAGGTCCGGGAACTGGCCGCGCAAGTTCTAAGAGAAATACGGGGGGCCTACCAGTACGAAGCTGCACTGCAGGAGTGGACCACCATTATAAAGGATTACAAAAGCTATTCGAGGTCGAATAGCGAAATTGCTGCAAGACTTTCGGAATTGCAGTACAAGGTACTGTGCGAGGGGTGAGAAAAAAAAATGAATAAAGAATAACAATCAATATAAAAAAAAATTATTTTTTTTAATTATGTCGCGATAATAGTTATATCACACTAGAAAATAATGATTTCGATGACAACAGATGAGAGAAAAAAGCTTCAAGACTGCTATGACAATACAAGAACGTCTGGACAAAGAAGAAGTGCTGGGTCTACTTCATATAAAAACATACATATATAAATACAATGCAAAAGATATTCGAAAAGATCGAAAAATTTGAAAGAATTTACGACCGTGTTAAACAGTTGAGCAAGTGTTTCAGACTGTGTGCACTAATAACATTAAGGGAGAATGCAAAAGAAATACATGACGAAATAGAAGAACATTTGATAAAATACGAATCATCTTTTAAGGACGAAATACTAACATCACTAACAAAGAAAAGTAGGAACTTATATTATGAGATAAATAAGTTTTTAAAAATCCATTCGGAAACACATTCGGATTTTTTTAATAATCCGTCGACAGGTGAAGAACTTTTGAATATTACAGAGGAAGACAAACCTGACAAAATGGCAGATATCAGAGTACTAATTAAATTATCTACATCCCTCGTGTCAATAAGAACGAACTGAAGAGTGCAATATCAAACCTAAACGTCCTGAAAAAAATAGTTACCGACGATAACAAGGAAACAATAATTGATTTAGTACAAGGAAGACTATCGGGAACAGCAAGAATCGTAGTAGGAAAACGTTCTTCAGTTGAAGATATAATCAGTAAACTGCAGGATAGATGCAGCATTAAGAAGACCCCTGAACTAATAATAACAAAAATGGATAATACAAAACAAACGGCAACAATAGAAGAATTTGGCAGAGTTACGGAGAATCTTACACAGAAGCTCGAGGAAGCATATATCGGTGAAAGGATATCACCAGCGATAGCCAGAACAAAGCCCATAAAATCGGGACAAAAAATGGCCTTAACCTAACAAGAAAAAACAGGATAAGCGTTCCTACCATTAGATAGACAATTAAAGAGAAATTAGAAGCACTGTTTAACATTAGAACGAAATTAAATGATATCACTAAACAAGTCCGCGCATGTCAATTAGTCCAGCTCATATATCAAGCTGAAGAACATTGAAGCTACAAACAATAATAGGGAACAAACCCCCCTCAGTTGACGAGATCATAAAGACCATAAAAGAAACAAGCAGAAGCCTTGGTAGAAATAAAGAGAAAAAAAACGAGGACGCAGTACACTCTATTAAGAAGATAGAAAGGGGAGTACAGTTCTCGCATGATCAGCGCATAGAAAACAGCTGGCCAAGAGACAGACAAAGAAATTATAACAGAAATCATCCACAAAACATTAGATTCCGCGACTTAGAAGCACTGCCGGGGGCGATCGGTACGGTTTGGCTACGCTGCACCTTTTATAAATTATAAACATTGCAATGGTAACACGCGCGGTCAAGAATGATCGGTATGTTGACCAAATTGCAAGCTAGCAATAAGTCCAAATGTAAACATAGGTTAAGATGTAAACGCGGAAGCTGGATTTTAATAAAGGCAGTGCTAATCACAAATGCAAGTGTACCGTTCTTCGATCGACTTCCAGTTGCTCCGGAGTTTGCTCCGTGTGTAACAATAAACGAATATATATCTAACTCGGAACTGGAATTCAAATTGGCCATAAGTTCATTGAACCAGCATATAAGAACGACTGTAACACGGTATTAGGGACAGTTTCTTTGGCTAGGACCATTCACTAGGACCATGTATAAACGTCGTGTCCTCAATCTAACCAACGCCATGAACCATTGCTCATACTCAAGCAACAAAGTTTCGTCAATAAAGTTTGAAATCAATTCAGAACCTTTACTGAGAACGTCTCGACATTCATTTAATTTCCACTGTGCTCATCTGAATAGTTCCACTTTTGCGGCATAGGTTCCCACGTACCCCTACTACATTACCGGGAGGTTTAACGAACAATTTGAGACAATAACTCCTTTTCGAACTGAAACTCAACCTTGTTCTAAATATCCGTTTGAGACTGAACTGTGGACTTACATGCCCTCTGCTTCACGTGGCCTGGCCTGAGTTCTACCGTCAGCAATATGTGTCACCATGTTTTTTTTTTCTTCTAAAGAATACCCCGAGCAACGAAGCAGGAAAAATAACCCGTGAGTTAAAAAATGACTAATACTATACAACAAATTACGATTTGCAGAAAAGAGGTTAACTAAATCGTTAAAACCTTCTCCTATTTGTCCAGTACGACCAAGTGGAGCGCCGACATTCCAATAGATAGAAAAACCAACAAACTAGATATAAGACAGGTAACTAGAGGCATTGAAACTATAACGATAGATTAATATTAATACGTACAATATAAATAGATTCTCCACACTCAAGTAGAAACTAAATGCGAACGTATATCGGTATATATGACTTTAGACCGTCAAATACATCGAACATAATCTGGACAGATACCTTGCTCAAAACCTTATACAGAAGCAGCCAATAAGTTGAATATAAAAAACACCACGAACGTTCCAAATTACATGACGTCGACTGGACAGTGACCAATGCGTGTTTTGCGGAGTCAGCAATATCGGCCCTAGCATTCAGCGCATCTAACCGATTATTGTTATTTGTCAATTAATTTCCAACACTAAGGTACAGTTTAAATTTTCTAAAAGCCCAAAACTAGTGATGAACTTGTAACTTCAATAAAGTATCAAGGTTTTGGAAGAGAGAATAAGGACAGTTCGTCTGGGGACGCATAACATTTAGCCTCGTGTGTTTGTTCACTTATCTTAGTAGTCTGAAAGTTATCCGTAATTATACAAGGTAAAAGGAAACTGGTAATCCAACCATAAACATGCGATGTTTGTGAAATATAAATTCCTATTGGCGAAAAATGTTCCTAACTATGTCTAAATAAATTTAACGAGTCCTGAACGCGAGAGAACAAATTGTACTGATGGACCTAGAGATTTGAAACCTATCCTTCTTGCAAGAGTTTAAAATGTCTTCCTATCTCAGGTAAGACCTCACTGTCTCTAACAAACAAGAAAAATAAGTATCTCTTCTTAAAATATGTGATCTTAAAATGACAACCACAGTGTACGATTCTCTACCTAGCTTTACCTACTCAAGCAATGATATACCTCGAGTATTTAGCAACGGAATGTTGTTCAGCATTTCACCTTTCATCCTTTTTGAGAACAGAATGAGCGAATAGTTTTAAATTCCATTGATTCTAAATAACATTACAATCAACGATAGAACGTTTGCATTCGGCTTACTCACGATTCATTGGCGCAGGATGAGTCATCTTCAAAGATTGTGTTGATACAATAAATCATATTTGCTTATCGTTTGCTTTGCTTACAATAAATCATATGAAGTTTCGAAGTAAACCTAAAATGATAACCAAATACACAAAAGCATTACTTTTACAATAGTATTTATAACTTGAATTGAGGCAGAAGGTAAAAATTAAAAGCTTACCAAGCATCCCTTGGTATTCCTTGGAGGTTTCAACTTAATTAAGATAATCCAAGTCATATGCGTTGTATCAGAAAGAAATACAAAACACTTGTAGAACTTAAACTTACAATTACCTTTGCACTATGCCCACGAGTTGATAGGTCTGAATGGCCTTAGACGTAATTTCTACAATAATTTATTTTAAACATTATTTAGCATTAAAACGGATTATAAATCAACAATGTAACTTACAATGTTTGCCGAAACAGCTCGTATTTAGCAGCAGAGCGCTTTGAACCTGCATCCATTTCCGAGAAGTATTCCAGCATATGAAGCTGTTGTTCCTTACAAGGCAGTTGTTCAAAAGACACGTCTTCTTTCAGGATTAAAGCGTCCTTATGATGCACTTCATTGCTTTACTGTGCTCCAACGAGCTATGTTCCAACAGATTGGTAAAGTGGTCATTGCGGTGAATCTCATTATCATCTTATCATTCCAGCATATCAAGCTGCTGCTCCTTCCTAAGCAGTTGCTCAAAAGACACGTCTTCTTTGAGAATCACCTCGTCAGTATGAAACACTTCATCGCTTTACAGTACCCATACGAGCTGTTTTCCCATCCAGCAAGTTAGCGACGTGTCCCTTGCGATGAATAGCACCATCGAGCACGATCATCATTTTTCAACGACGTTTCAGGTTCTTCACGCGTGGCGATGTATCTGAACAGAACATTCTTCTAGTAGAAGTCTATTGTGCCCTTAAACGTAACTTGTGTTAATTTTTCAGCACGACCAACAATCGCAATGAAGTTACGTTTTTCAAGATCGTGTAGGTATCACATTCCTTGATTACTGATTCGTTGGTTCCTAAGAAAGATTCGAGAGGCGGATTGTAAAAAAAAAGGTCAACGATAATTACGAATATTAACGAAGGGCTCCAGAGCATCCAATATTTAGAGCACATTGAATTTGATGAAAGCACAACTTACAACTATTGATAGCCGGATAATAGGATCTTTTAACAATTGAATCACACTCGGAACTAATAGATGTAACATTCCAGCAATCGAGAGAGTATAAAATGAATACTCTGTAACCATTATTCTTGAATATTAACTCTATGTGATACAGCACAATGACTGGAATGAACACTCGCCTGAGCACGGCTAACACGTCTCAACTAGAATGCGGCCAAAGCACGAATGAGTGCGTATGTATTTTGCTCCAGTAACCAAAGTAAGCCGAACAACGAACCCATTTAGCTGCATCATCAATTCTCGAGCGTTACTGATCGCACGAGAACCGCAGCATATACGAAAAAGAATAATAAGCGTATTTTGCAATGGTCTGCATTTAAGTCACTCTTTCACCGTCGACAACAATCCGCATAACCACCTATCCAAAATCCGCAAACTCACATTATAAAGTTGAAAAACAAAGTCAAATATTGATAGAAAAGACATTTTACCGAATGTTTACAACAGCTAAATACGAAACGTATATGTTAAAGGGGATAATCTTTTCAACGTTATACCACTCGTCCTTTATGAAATCTAATGTATATATATGTACATATATATTGTATATTGTCATTTATCTACGAACCTCTTTTTCCCAAATTTATAAACTTGACTCCTTCTGAAAGGGACCATTCTAGATGAGGATCTTCTTACTGCATGAGAGGATGCCTTTCAAGAGACGTGGAATTAGTACCAAGCCTGGACAGCAGTGAAGATGGCCACATTTTATGAAGAGAGCGAAGAATCTGTTAAAATGTTGTCAAACTACAAATAAAACATGTTTTCAAACATCATTGCGCAAAAGATGAGAGAAGCTCCTATACACAGAGGGTTCTATCACACAGAAACATTCGGAGGACTACTCTAGCATTAGAATTCGGAAGTTCAAAGCTTATCAGTAAACTCATTCTTTTCGTATTTTTGCATTGTATTAAGCTTGGCGTAAAGACTGCCCGCATTGTATTAAATATAAAGTATAATCAAAAAACATGATTGATGATCATGTGCTCCCGAAACTTTTACTCCACAATAGATTCTTTTTAGTAATGACCATTGTGTAGGCACTATCATAGTTCCAATGAACCCCAATCCCACCGTGATTCACAAAGTCTAAGGGTACGTTAGAAAAACCTTGAACATGCAATCCTACCCACGGAATAGTACAGCATTCATCGACCAATGCTACTAAACGCTTAATGCTGCGATCAATCTCCTCCGCCGTTATGAGCCCTTGACGATGAAAGATCGATACGGTGTCCGTTCTCTGCGGCGGTTCATCTAGCATGTAGCTGCTAACAAACTCCATCGGTGCCGTTGTGCAACCGAGCGCTAGCAAGCCAATGTACTCCAGTATTTCATCGTTTGATGTTCGGCCAGTGTCATCCGAGGATAGGTTGTTCACGTCCATCATAGGGATTGGTTCCTCGAAACGCAACTCCTTTTTGCAACCAGCCGCCACCTCCTCAACGTTCAGGTGACAAATATTACGTAAATAGTTTGCAATTGAGCTACTACTCACTGTACCATCGATGGCGTTGTTGAACTTGCCGTGCTCGTTGTCGGGAGGAATCCATCGCAGCGTTATGTCAAATGTAAGCGTTGTCTCTTTTAATTCCTTTCTAACATTTGGCGACTTTAAATCGAGCTTGACGACTTTAGGAAGGTACAAGAAAAAAATAGATAACATAAATTAGATAAAAATAACATAAAAAATATTTATTTCATTTCAATTACTTGTTCAAATCTCGAAATTATTGAAGGTGATCTCCAAATTGATAATAGATTTTTGGATTTATAAGACCTATATCGATTTTATTTGATGTTCAAATAGAGAGGAAATCTTAAGGAAAATAAGCTATTTTAAGTTCTAATTTGACTACGACTTGCAAATATGTTTTCAATTGTGGGGATGGATGCATGCAAAGTACAGGAGGTAACAATTATTGAACTGATTGTAGCTTATTGTTAAGAACTAAAGATTCTCATCTTCAAAAAAGGGTGACCACTCTTCGGCTATTCCAACTGAAGCGGCATCTCTCTGCATTTTTCGTCATTTTAAGTCCACAAACATAAAATATACTCCTACAGTCGTCTTACTATTATCAACTAGTATTTTAGATAAACTGAATCTAAAAAAAATGGAATTTAGATAAAAGCTTGGAATCGGTGAGTCATTTACATTCCTGATGCAAATCTTATTTCTTTGGCAGACCCTATAGAGTTCGAGAAAAGTCCTATTTTTCCAATTCCTTTCCATGATCCTCTGGGGTTCCCCCTTCTGGAGTGTTCTCAGTGCGCTCTTAGTTTTGAAAATTGTTAATAATTGTATTTCTGCTTTCCCTCCCGAATTTCCCTGTGAGTTCGTGTGCTAAATAATGTTGCCTCCAAACTATATTTAATACTTTCTCCGTTTGGTATTGTAACAATGGCCGGATGAGACACTTTTCTTTAACGCCCATGATGGGCATGCTATAAGAAATTCGAATTTATCTTTGAATTTGTTTATTCGACTATCGTCTGACTTCAAATATTTTACCAGCCCAAAGAATTTATATTGTGGCTGATCCATCTTGACCTGACAGAAATTCTGGCAGGATATTTAAGAACCCTTCTATTCTATCCTGTCCACTGTGATTTTTTTTGGCTAGACTTTATAGAAGCTCATCATTACCATTTTCAATCATGCGTTATTGCAAATCTCTTTTTTAATGATTGGGGAGTTCCTTCTCTGCTATCAGCCGTACTACTAGTTTTATTTTATGCCATTAATATTTACATTAAACCCTGGCGGCAGAAAAATTGTCGGAATGAACAGAACAAAACTAATATCTTCTTAAAGGTTGTCTTTGAGGTGTTGACAAAACCATTAGTATGGCATAAGCCCCATAACGGATTTAAAAGAATCCCATATCCAACATGTTCTAAAATTCATATGCACCAGCTGTAGCTTTGTAATTGAGTTTATGGTCAAAACTCGTACTATGTTGACTGCTGTTGAAACTAAAAATTATCTTCTTCATGCTGACTACTCACAAAATCACAACAGAAATGTTTATGTTACAGTAGTGCAACACAGTGAATGTGTAAATGAAAAGAAACAAATGACAAAGATCCTTACCACTTTTAAGTCCATTGTGCGACACTTTACAGATATTGAAATTGCCCTGCAACCTCTCTATCGTTTGATCATGCAAGCTCATAATCAATTCACCGGAAGGTGTAATTGCCGCACAGTCTTCCGATTCTATGTTCGCATCTGAGCTAACAGCATACAGTGTACCTTAAAGATAATCAATGCTTCAGTGGAATGTAAATAAAGTAATGAAATGCAATGGTACGCAACTTACCACGCTTAATAAATGCTTCCACAAACTCCTTTTTCAGCATCTCCTTCACTGGAAATTCCATGACACGGTACAGTTCGCAACTATCCACAGAAAAATCAGTCTCCAAACCCACCAAACACTGCGGTTCATTGGCAGGAATCACAACTGAAACCTTAACGCGTATGTCGATTAAAATAAAGCAACAACCGTAACATTCGCAACTTACCATTCGCTTAAGCGGATGTGCTTCCATCCGAAGGTTACCCATCTTTTTCATCGTGGTCCAGTTGGGGCTTACGATTCGTTCGACCTTATAGGTAGGGACAGGAAACTTCCACAATTCCGGGCACAACATTCTGTACCGGCGAATGTATACAATATACAGACTCTAGGAAATAATTACAACTGTTTTATTCTTCCTTTCTAGGATAATAATTGCTTCCAAAAGGGTTGGAAATAAATGCCGGTGCTGTACCAAAATGCGGCGTGCTCGAACCAAACCACTGTAAACATTGGAATGTTTGTGTGTGTTGGTGCAATCTTTTTGGATGTCATTTTAGATGTTTGGCTACTTTGGTTTAGATGGTGTAGTTGGAAGTTTCGGTTCGTTTCTTATTTGAATTCATATCAACGGTTGATGCGAAAACGTTTATTGTAACAATATTTTGCCGCACTCTTCCAAAACAGCATTTTTACATCCTGTTTGAAACTAGCCCATATTTAACACTCTTTGTATTTCTGTTTTCTAAGTACAGATAATAATTATGGAATAAAATCGCCTGGAATAAATCTTTTTTGTCCGCAGCAAAGCTTTGAATCCATCGAAAAATTTTGTTTCAAACCATTTGTTTCTTAAATTTCTTTCACATCTGTTTTCTTTCTTACGTTTCTAGATGCCACCGATTATAGTGTAATACATAACATAGGTTAACATTACCGCTTTCGATATGTTTTACAAGCCGTGCTCTACAGCAATACATCCGAAACAAACAAGCAATAACAACTACGTTGTGCATGGAGTTAAGGTTAAATAATGTAAGTTCATATGCGATTTATAGTTCGCTAACTTTTTCAAGATAACAATACAAAAGTATTTAAATGTTGCTCTACATTGCTAGGAATAGGTTTGCAAGTACTTATAAATTCTTTAAATAAAAGTGAACAGATTGGACAATTATTCATGCAGGTTTAGCTACTGTAGCGGACCTTCTGAAAGTACAAATAAATTAAACGAAAGAGTTATCAAATTGATCTAAATTGAGAACTTTACGTCCATGCAGAAACAATCTATTCCCTCTCTCTTGAGGATGTGAAGCCTATGCTGGTAAGTCGGCGGAAAAAATGCAACGGCAAATTGGATCCCGGACGAGTCGGTCTAAAGAAGATCCTTTTCCTCATCAGAGTCCATCCACATTAATTAAACTGAAATATTCGAAAAGTTCTCAACTTATTCAAAACTACCGGCAACTACAATCAAAATCAACGAAACTACGAAAATTACTAGCAGAAATAAATAATTGATTTCGAATTCATGTGTTTTTTTCTTTATAATAGGTAGGTGTATTCTTCCATTATTCGTACGACTCAAAATTTATTGGCTCTTGATACAAACAATATTCTTGAAAGCACCCTAGAGCTAGAGCCAGCTTACGCAGCAGTCATGAGATCGAAAAGAAAACTGAAAGAGATACTGCATGTTATTGGCGGCTCACTTACACAGGACCGTCTCCTCACTTCGATTTTTATAACCCTTTTGTTGTTCCTTCGCATTTACCACCCATTTACATTCCGTATCCTCACGGCTTATCGCCTACCAGTTGCGCAGATGTTCAGCCGAGAGTATACTCTTTCGCGTCGTGTGATTGTTATCGAACACCAGCAGTAAATACTGGCGAATCACGTATCGAACACCAGCAGTAAATACTGGCGAATCACACATCGAACAGTCCTATGAGAATTCGATGGAGTGGCGTAACGATGTTATATGCCTTGTGGTTGGGGGTTGGGGGGGAGCGTGGCAGGTGTGGCTATAAAAAAAAATACCTAGCACGCTCTTTCCTATCATAATGTCTCTAACATTCTTTTCCTTTCTCTTTGCTGTTGCTGGAAGTGATGGGGTGATAGTGTCGCGTCCCTAACTGAATATTAGTGAAACGTATATAAAGCTGTAAAAT
This sequence comes from Anopheles minimus, assembly GCA_000349025.1. Classification (NCBI taxonomy): domain Eukaryota; kingdom Metazoa; phylum Arthropoda; class Insecta; order Diptera; family Culicidae; genus Anopheles; species Anopheles minimus. The sequence continues at coordinate 9,403,263 of KB664054.1, forward strand.
GCTGTGAATGTAACTGATGTCTATAGAGAAAAAAAAGTCGCTACCGCAGGCGCCGCCGCTGATACTTAAAAAAATAAGCAGGAATGATGGTGGTATCTGCTATCTGCCTCTGTTGTTGCTGCTGCTGCTGCTGAAATGTTGGTGATGGTGAGATGGTGGTACCTTCGAATGATTCCATTGCACAGCTAAGCAACGATGGCGGCAACGATGCGGGGCCGGGAACAGTGTCATACTGCGGGCGGTGTGTGCTTAGAAGCACTTTCGGTGCACGATGGATGGGCCAGATTCATCATACTCCTGCTTGGAGATCCACATCTGCTGGAATGTGGATAGCGAAGCGAGGATGGAACCGCCGATCCATACGGAGTATTTACGCTCCGGCGGGGCAATGATCTTGATCTTCATGGTAGACGGTGCCAGGGCCGTGATTTCCTTCTGCATACGGTCGGCAATTCCCGGGTACATGGTGGTACCGCCCGACAACACCGTGTTTGCGTACAGATCCTTACGGATGTCCACATCGCACTTCATGATGGAGTTGTAAGTGGTTTCGTGAATGCCGCACGCTTCCATACCCAGGAACGACGGCTGGAACAGCGCCTCCGGACAACGGAAACGCTCGTTGCCGATGGTGATGACCTGTCCATCGGGCAGCTCGTAGCTCTTCTCGAGCGAGCTGGAGGAAGCCGCCGTTGCCATTTCCTGCTCGAAGTCCAGGGCGACGTAGCACAGCTTTTCCTTAATATCACGAACGATTTCACGTTCGGCTGTGGTGGTGAATGAGTAGCCGCGCTCGGTCAGGATCTTCATCAGATAGTCGGTGAGATCACGACCGGCGAGATCGAGACGAAGGATAGCGTGGGGCAGTGCGTAACCTTCGTATATGGGGACCGTGTGCGACACACCGTCACCGGAGTCCAGTACAATACCGGTGGTACGACCGGAGGCATACAGCGATAGGACGGCCTGGATGGCAACGTACATAGCCGGTGTGTTGAACGTCTCGAACATGATCTGGGTCATTTTCTCGCGGTTAGCCTTTGGGTTCAATGGTGCCTCCGTCAGCAGCACTGGGTGTTCCTCTGGGGCGACACGCAGCTCGTTGTAGAAGGTATGATGCCAAATCTTTTCCATATCGTCCCAGTTTGTGACGATACCGTGCTCGATCGGGTATTTCAGGGTGAGGATACCACGCTTGCTTTGCGCCTCATCACCCACGTATGAGTCCTTCTGGCCCATGCCGACCATCACGCCCTGATGACGGGGGCGTCCCACGATGGACGGGAAGACGGCACGTGGTGCATCATCCCCAGCGAAACCGGCCTTGCACATACCGGATCCATTGTCCACAACTAGCGCAGCAACCTCTTCGTCGCACATGTTGACTGGAATGGTGAGATAAAAAACAAAACGAAATACGTAAGACTAACGCACATCATTCACGCTCACGATATTGCGTGATAACATTGTAACTGAACAATATTTATCACAACAAATTACTGTTTTTATAAGAACAATTGCACGGAACGAGGGCAACATTTTACCGAAAATTAGAAAGGAAAATTGCCCTAGTTATTTTCTACAATTAAGTTATCTTTTAATGTTTAAAATGCATGAAAACTATCCTACCAACTGAAAATGGCTAGAAGCATTTTCCAAACTAAAATGTGAAATTTAATTTAAAATTTTTAATTCAAATAATTTATTTTTAGCCAACCGAGTACAGCCGGGATAAGGTACCCTTTCACGGTTTGGAGAAGGAAATGTCTCCAAACCAACGTGAATTGAAATCTAGAGCAAATTTAGGTAATAATTTTATTTAAAAGCAATACGGTCAGGCCATTCTTCATGAATAAAATGTATATATCTTTTTATCATATATTCATCATTCGTGTAGAATGCTAAAATTTATCTATTATTTAAGTTGTTGTACATCTCTCTATATATCAAAAGATCATTTCATTCCTCGCTAATAATGATGGTAATAATAATAAGCCGTGATCTTCGTTAAAAATGATAAAATATTGCGTAGAATTAAAATCATAGACGAAATATCCATTGTAATAAAATGTCTGCTAAACCGTCGTATTCCTATAGCAACGGTACTATTTTTAAACGAGGGAAAAATCATCTCGTTGAAATCTTTTGATTTGCAATAGAAAACGAACCGCGCATTCCAACAACTGCATGCGTCTTAAAAGCAATAAATAAATCATTCATAACGTTGGAATAAATGTAGAAGACGTTCGCTTCTCAAAAAGCTCAAAAAGACGCTTCTTCATCCCTTGTCCACCACGTACGCTGAAAGGTAATTCTCTCTCCTTCCCTTTGCAGAGCGGACAACGCCCTGGAATGATGCACTCCAGCGAGGGAAAAAAGAACGCACAAGCACACACGCATTGGCTCAGTCAGTACACGTCGGAGAAAATCTTTGCTGGCTAACCACCGGAGAATTTTTCCACCGACAACGCGGGGTAAAGCGGATTTCGGCCATTCAAAACTAGCAATGGAGTCCCACCTACTACATTCCTATGAGACCCATGACTCAAGCCCACACTAATGGCAACGGAACCGGATGACATTCAGAGTAAGGCGTATAAGAAAAAAAACGGCTTTTATGATCGAACAGAAGGAGGGTTTGAGCCCACGCCATCCTCGCAGGTTCCCGGTACCGATGACTCTTTTATCTAAATGCGCACACCCTTCGGGCCTGGGGTTCTTCTCACAGACGCACCGCGACACTCACACCAGCACACAAACACACGCAAACCTGAAGCGCAGAAGTAGCCGTCCCACGGAAGAAAAAGAAATGGGCTGAAGGTAACGACAAGCGCAGCGTGTGTCCGGCAGAAGCGCCGTTATTTTAATTTTTCCTTCGTTTCCGAATTGATAGTTTGATTGATAGATGAAGAAGATTCGGCGCCCCGTAGAGCGTTCGTTCTGATTGAATTTCCCACATCGCGTGCAGGCTCGCGATGGTGCGTCCATTAGCACACGCGAAAAATAGGCTCGAATTTTAGAAAATGGACTCGATAAAATCAGCTTTGTACCACACACCACCACCATGTTCCGGAAAAAGACATTTTGCACAAGATGCTAGAAGAAAATGGCCGCCTTGCTAGACTAGAACACGATACGCCGAAAGCGTCGAGAAGTTTCCCCTCTACATGAGTACAATGAAATCTCAACAACAATTTGGAAGCATACCACTGTAAATGTTTAACAATTACTCTACGTAAAAGGGGCTTCTTTCTGTAACAAACTACCTTTTGGTTTTTGATCTTCACAGTTACCACAAAAAACCACTCCTCTAGTTGAGAACACTGAGCACAATTCACTTCAGTAAGCCGGTTACCGTACTGGTCGACGTCTAGGCACAGAATGTCCACGCGTCAAGAGGAGCTTTCATATTTGGCTCTGGCTGACGCATTGACTCGGACTCCCATGTGGCGAAAGCGAGAGAGCAAGAGTGAGCGAGTGAGTAGGAGAGAGCAAGCAATTTATAAAATACCCACAAAACTCGACATTTCTCACCGCACCGCTCGATTGCCTTTCTCGCTCTGCGCTCTTCCCCGTCCCCACCAAACCCCCTTCGCATTCTAGCCGGTGTTTGATTTTCTACAAATTTTACTTGTCGGAACGCTTTGTCGGAACTAGCCAGCAGTGTTAAAGTTTTGTAACTAAATTTATCTTCTTCACAAGGCAAGTGCCAGCAAGTTTGACGACAAAGTATGAAATTATCTTAAGTACATTTGGAAAAAAGCGGTTAAAGTTTTCCGTTGAAAAGAATTTGAACGGATGTTGAAGCGAGAAAGCGAGAAAGCTTAAGGCTTCGACGATAGCGAATATTCGCTCTCGCTTCTCCGCTCAAATGACGCTTCGTTCTCCAGCAACCGACCAATAGCGTTAACATGACCATATATGGGTATGTTTGAAAAATGCGTTGTGTCAGCGAACAGGCCAAAACCGTTGACGAGGCCGCTACCTCTCCCGTCTACGCTCCCGCTCGTTTCAAAGCGTTTTCTCTCACTCTCGCACTCCAGCCACCATTCAAACTTGTCCCTTTCACAAATACCAAAGCTCGTATTCGATCGTTAATACCACCACCGAATGACTCTAAAAAGCCGGCATCGAGTATAACCCTTCGCGTTTCCCCTTCTGGCAAACGTTTCTACTTCCTTGGCCCACACGCACACACCGGCACGGCCCGGCTCATCTATCAGTGGAAGGCCGCAACAATGATTCACACCACACGTTTATCGCTTACATGTTTTTTTGTTCGTTTGCACTTTCTGCTACGTACTCCTTTTTATGGAGGGTATCAATCCAAACATGCGCTTCAACATTTTCTATAGAGCCGAATAAGGCTATAAAGCCTCTATAAAACAATTAAACAAAAAATCACAAATTGCCATGGCAAAATTTTCAGTCCAGGCTCCAGGCAATAGTAGAGTTGGATTCTTCTTCTCTGGCATTAAAACCGCGAGAGGTTTTGGCTTGCCATTGCTGACTCTTATGACTTGAATTTCCCGCAACAGGATATTCTGTCCTGCGTGCGGGGAAACGTTCCTCGGCGCCGTTATCTCCGTTATCTCCCCGGTCAACAAGCCTCTTCAATTGGGATGGTTTTTTGAAGAAGAGCACCATAAGCAGCACAGGCACCAGGAAAAGCGTCATCTTAATAATTTCATGTGCGCCCCTCTGTGTTTGTGTGTGTGTGTATATAAATATATCATATTCTCATACCTGAAATGTTACTATTCTTGTTGCAAATTTTGCTATGGCAAAGTAAAATGGGTTTTCGCGGTTTTCTGGCGTACTGCACACAACATTACTGTTGGCGGGACATTCTTTTTTCATGCTGAGATCAAGAGCGGTTTCATTTTCGAGCTCTTCTCAGGCTGTGTTCGCGTCACTGTTCCATTGTAACACATCCGACACGACCGAATTCTTCTTCGTGCTTTGCTTCGAACGAGGAAAAAATACGGAAGCATCATGCCCGGTTGCTGCAGGTTCCAGATATGATTCCGCCCCGCTGACTGTGTTTGGCCTGTCGTGGAAAATCAGCAACATAACCGAAAACAGGTTAAAAGCGTTGCCGTTCGGGGGCCGGTGGAATGATTTGTTCTCTTTTACACCCAGCGGTGCGATGGAAAGTTATGACGTCGCTAACCGGCGTTAAAAGTAAGGAGCAAAGTTGTGGTACACGGAAAAGAAACGGAAGATAAAGGACGGGTACCATTTTCTCTCTCTCTTTCACACCCGTTTGCCAGAGTGACAGGCAGTGATGGTGCCGACCGGCGAAAAACAGCAACGTCAAAAATTTGGAAAATTCCAGAAATCTCGCACAAGAACAATATGGCGACCTGATGGGCAACTCGTATAGCTTTTCTTGTTCATCAATTCGCAACTACCTGCTGTCACCCAAACTTTTCACCGGGCTGTCAAACGTCAAATTATTAATTTATTTAATCTCAATTAATTATTCATGCCATTTTGAAAACACCGTTTGGCCAATGGTGAAAACAACATTAGACAAATCTCTCCCATATATGCGGCCAATTGGCAATCTGCGTCTCTGGGGACCCGGTGGTAGTTCGGTTCGGTGTGCGCTAGGAGAAACGCGACCCATCTCCACACTCTCGAAGCCCGCTAACGAATTCCGTTCAAAAGCCGGTTTTTTTTGGTTCGCTCTATTGATTTCCATTGTTTTACGGTTTCTTTTACCCTTTTCTTTATTACGCACGAAGGCGTTTCGGGGGGGAGAAGAAAGAAAAAAAAATAGAAAGAGGAAAGTCAGCCCAAAAGTGAGGGTGAGACGTGAAGGCGTATGCGGAGGTGTAGGTGCTTCCGACTGTGTTTTTTATCTTTCTCTTGTTGATTTCCCCATCCCATTTACCTGATAAAGAATTGAACCGGAAAAAGGGAAAGATTTCCCGCAACACGGATAAATTATGGGAGATTTGCTGCGAAAGCTAAAGTCCACCATTCATGGTCTCTGTTTCTCAACAGCAGCAAAAGCGATGAACGTTACAAGGTAACGCTGGTTGACCTTTGATAACGATGCATCTTATTGCAAACTAATCATCTGCCGTATAGCAAAGTCAGATAAAAAAGGATAAAGCTAACAGCCCAGATCGTAAAAGTGTTTGGGGGCAGTGGTGCAAACAGGTGGATCTTAATATCTCACGCCATAGTCCATTGTTGGTGTAGTTTTGTAACATCTGCCCAACCACAAACACACACACACACACACACACACGCGCGCTCATATCCAGGAATGATTGAAGAACCAGAAAACATTGCAATTTTGCTGTTTTTGCCTTGTTTTATCCGAAGTACACATCTGGTTCAAGTAGTGGTTTGATTGATGGTGTTCGATATGCTTTGTGCTTTGCCCGTTTATCACCGATCACCAGAGCAGAAATGTAGCTAACGTGCAAAGTACTTGCTACTGTCCAACCGGGCGGGTGGAAAACGCACACTGACCAGGGACGGAACAGGACCTACACGTGCGTCCTGTTCCATCCACGATTCCATATAACCTCCGCCGTTGGTTTCGGGGGTTATCTCAGGTTTTATGGTTTGATTGGGCGTGTAGTAGATGAGCTGTGTAGCTGGTAGGCGGCTGGCTATGAAGACACCGAAACACACTTTGGCTAAATCGTTCGCTAAACGTCCTTTTACTGCGCCAGTTTTGTTTTGTTTTTCTCCACCCAATAAGGGACAGTGAGTGTTTGTTTGATGGCGAAACACACATAAACGTAAAACGAATCGAGCAGATGCACAAAAAAACAAACAATAGCTTCCAACACACGAAGGTTGGCCTTATCACTGTTCAAACAAACGAACCGTCCAAATACTGTGTCCCCAACACTTCGTTGCCGTGCAATTTGTTTTTCAAACTTTTCTCCCCCAGTGTAATCCAATGACTGTTGTATAAAGGAAGTACTACTTACATTTGGTTTTTTTAACACGCAAAAACTGCTAAAATTAATAAATAAATTTTACTCGAGCACTGTTTCGAATGCCGCACGCGTTAGGTTGTACCGGGAGCACTTGGGCTTGTAACACAATCAAAGACACACGGACAAAAATCGGGTCTCCGGCGAATGTTATCACTATTAGTTCACTATAAAACCGTTCTGTTTGCTGTTATTCTCTGGGGTGGTTTTTTTTTATCAGCAAAGTTTGTGTTTTTCGTTGCGTTGTGCGTTTGTTTTGTTTTTTTTGGGATAGGATGACAGGATGTATTTGTTTTGTTTACGCTGTTTACGGATAGCGACTGGGCACGTCCTGACCGAATGACTACACAAACTGAAATGGTACGATTAATGAACAGCCGGCGGATTTTAAATAGTAGCACCGGGCCCGGCCCCAAACCGCGCTGGAACCCGACCGAACGAGAGCACGGCGAGCTTCGCGTTGCGTTTTTGACCATATATGGTATTCGATGTTGGAAGTACGGGAGGCTATAGCGCACACACACACACACGAATACAACCATGTGGTGCTGATCGAAGTCGGAAGTACGGAAGAGCGGATACACAGCAGTTATTGTCGGTTCCTCTGGCGGCATTGTGTGAGGGAGAGCCAACGAGACGATGCGGTGCGGTGACACGCATCTCGCTTGTCCTTTCCACAACTCCGAAGCGTTATGAGCGAGACCAGCAGAGCGCGAATACAGCGAGAGCGCAGTTGCTTTGCGTGGGGCATCCGCTATACTTGGTTGAAGGTTTTCTGCGGCAAATGCGGTACAGGAAGGCGGTATGTGTTGACTCACCGGTCGACTGGTCCCGCCCGGACGTTTATGGGATGCTGCAACGCAACCCGCCGCGCAGGAGAACGACAAAACCGAGCCGAGGAAAGTTGGTGCCGAATGCTTTCCTTTTTGGCTGGGGCCGCCGGTGCGAGTTGAAAAAATTCGCTTTTCCCCTAGACGTTGTGGGTGCGTTGTGAATAACAACTCGTCGTGTCGTCGAAGCTCTGTAATGCGCATCCGCTCTCACTCTCCGGTGCTGCCTGTACGCTCACCTTTGCTGATAATCGCAAACTTCCAATGTCCTGGACTCCGATAGCACGAGGACATAACACTAATGTAATGAGTAAGATGTTTCGTTGGATTTTTTTTCCGAATCGATGTTGGAAGAATCGGTACATCGATCGTATGTGATCCTCTTGTACCTTGCTCTACTTTTACCGTTTTACCTTGCCAAGTTATCACATCGCACAAAAATAGCAATTTCTTGGAATACCTTGGTAACTTCAAATGATTCACGATATGAACCAAAAAACAAAAAAAAAACAAAACCACCAAAAACAAATAATCATTTTCATTTGCGACTGCGGTGTGTAGTGAACATGTATGTACACCTTCTACCATCGATTCATAGTCAAAACAAGCTCAAACCTGTTTTTCCAATTTGTGTTGTTCTAAGTCGTACGATGTCGTGACTAACATCTGCCTATGACAAATCATGGTTCTCAGTTATTCCGGCATCCGGAGAATGCAGGCCTTGAACTCTGACATGACACTTCACCGTATTTCTTTGTCATATCGTAAAATGCAAATTCTACATCGGCACGATGATAACGTCGCCAGCTAGAAGCGGCAAGTGTTCTTGACGCTAGTACGCTAGTATTTGTGAGGATACGGAGAGACTTGGACGTTTCAATCATCTCGATGCTATAAATAGACCAAACTTTTTTGTTTTAATTTGTGCTTTATTAGAATTAAAAAAAAAACTTTACTGAATTGTCACGAATACTCTGATCAATTCTTCTTGCAAGTCCAGAAGTGCAAATGGAACTTTTGCTTGAAATGTATAACATATCTTTGGATCAGGATCTCAAGAATAGCTTCATAGCAAATTTTAACAAAAAGAAAATATTTTGAAATTAAAATTAATTTTATCAACCTCTAATGAAATCGTCAAAATGTTACTAAACCAGATAAAGATGACAAAGAGACGAACCTACGTACACTGTTATGCAATTTGCAACAGTCCGAGAGTAGAAATATGGAAAAAATACCAACACCACTTTGCGATTTTGTGCCGATCGTCTAATGATGCAGCTTCAGCAGCCAATAGCATCACTGTACAAATGCTAGATGTATTGGTACGCGATGCCCTTGCTTGATTCATCTGGCGTGGAATCTGGCACTCGCGTGCTTGTTCTCGGGGCAGAAGAGAACCCGCTATGGTTTCTAGAAAGCAAAAGGAAAGAAGACGTGAGGGTGCCGAACGACATGCATCATGCATTAATGAGCCCGTCTGTACATTCTGCATGGCTTCGGCAAAGTTGGGAAGCGTTGTGGGGAACATGAGACATGGTGTCGGGAACATCTCTAACCGTGATGGATTTGGGACATATAGAAAACATAAAGACATATGGAATAACTCCTCAAGAACTTCAAGGAATTCTAACTAAACTTTGGAGTAGACTGAGTGTTGATCTTCAAAATCTACACGAATTTCTTCCTGTGGAGTGATACCAACATTATTTCATTTCCCCAAAACGAAGAGTATTAATTTAATTTAAGTTGCGAAGCGTTGTGGGGAATATCTCTAATTGTGATGGATACGGGACATATAGAAAACATAAAGACATATGAAATAACTCCTCAAGAACTTCAAGGAATTCTAACAACCTTGAAATAGACAGAGGAATTGATCTTCAAAAAATTCAACAAGTATCCCCAAGAGTATCAATCGAATGTTTTTAAACGGAATTTCTTTCTGTGGAGTTCACAAAACTAAGCAAGCAATCATGATTCCATCGTCATTGTATTCCCTCAAAACGAAGAGTTTTAATTTAATTTAAGCTAAGCATCAATACAAAACATTAGCAATCAATAATCCGCTTGTGTTGTGATCGGTGGCGAATCGCGTATGGGTGACGTCATGCGCTTTGCATGAATGAAACACTGGGGTTTTACGCTACTAGCGTTTCGTTGTGTTTGTGTGTGTGTGTCTCTGTTGATGACATCATGACACATGCAGCCACAGATATTGCAAACCCCTTGTGTTGGACACCGCCGTCGCAAAGTTTGAACACCGATAACTCTCCGGGATCATTCGGGAGGGGAATAAAAATGCACCGCAAATAGCTATCCATTACGAAGTTGGCCGGATGATTCACGGATAACTGGAGTGGTGTGAATCATGGCATAGTATTTGAGAAATCCAAGTTGTCACCAAGATTCCAGGTTTGCTGATATTGGCGAATGTTCAGATGTGTGTACTTCCAACTTTAATAGATCTGTGAGGTTTTTTTTAAATTTAGACAACTAAGAGCATACGAGAGCACCTTGAGTCGGCCTTTCAAAACCTCTACAAATTGAAGTTTTGAAATTCTGTATATCCTCAGTCATCAGAGTGCAGATTTTTTGCTCCTTGTTTCTTCATATATGATCGCCGAGAGACTTGAAATCAATACTGAGCAAAAGATAGATAGGAAGAAACTTCCTCCCCTGGATATAGACAACCGAGTTGCGTCGGGAATAAGAATTCTTGCCATTAAAGGCACGTTTCTGCTTTCGCTGCTCCCGCACAGTCGTCCGACTTGCTGGAACGGCTTCCGGTGTACGTGATGATGATGCCCGGCCATACCGCTTCGATATGTTCCGCTCGTACGCGTCCGGCTGCGAGCAAATAAGAAGAGTTGATAATCGGAAACACAAGGTGAGACCATCGTTAAATCCACAAGAGGTAGTTGGATGATGATGGTGAACAGCATGATCCGCATGGAGTATAATTGCGCTGCCATAGAGTAGTGGCACCGGAAACGATGTCACACACTACCGCTCCGCAAACAGTGTCCAAGATGCAAACACTGACAGCCAGGACTGGATGGCACGCGTTCCGGTGTCGGAGGAGAATATGGAAAGAAATACTTCCAGATCTAGAAAAAAAAAGACACGAAAATTGAATTACTATTCACGCACGTTTGCTGGGAACTCCACACGGATGGTGCGTTCTATAAAATGCATCCAGGAAGCGCAGTGAGTTATTGGTTCTGGCTATAGCCGAGGCTATCTTTTATTGTGCCAGTGGCGGGAGCGCATTGACCTACTCGGTGCTTCGTCCGAAATATACCGAAAGCAATCAAAAAAATGTTTCTTCTCACCTCGGAAGGTTCTCGTTCATGTTTTTCTTCCCCTCTTTCCGGTACTATCCGGCATCCCATCGTTCGCCTCGTTCGCCGTAGGGGTGTTCTCCCTGGGAAGTTGCTACACTCTGTGGCGCTGCAGGAAATCGGTAAACCTCCTAACCGACCCCAAAACGAGCAGCACCAGCAGCTCGTGAAGTGGCTAGCGCTTTAATTGTTATTATTCCTTCCACAGTGCCACAGTTCTTCGCCCATCCTCTCCGTTCAAGGTTTTTTTTTATCCTACGCTTAATTGATAATCTACCACGTTTTGGGCTTTTTCGAAATCGGGGATTCGCTCTTGTGCTCATCCCACTCTATAAATATAACATTAGGATCGAAATGATAAATTATCATTATTACTGAAAAGCGCACCTGTGCCAATGTGAAGTTCGCCCCTTCGCTTTGATGGTACATGGTACAGCACGAAACAACTTCTTGGGGCTGGTGGTTTTTTCTCTTCCCCTCACTCCGATACGCTTTGCGCAGCCTGTTAAGCGTGGTGCGCAAAAAAATAAGAGCTACAGAGAAGACAAGACAGCGAAAAAAAAACCCCTCCGAGCCATAAAATGCAACGGATTCCCGCAAGGTGGAAAATGGTAGATGGAAAACCAGCAGCACCGAAGAAAACAGCAACAATTCATTCGCACAAAAATCATCGTCCAATGCAGTTGGGGGCCTGGGGGCGGAGGCACAGAAGGGCGGATGTTCCACTGGGCTGCTGGAAGGTTGGACGGTTATTTTTATAAGCCCCCATCGCGCTCTCTCTCCTTCCACACGTAAGATAGTTCAAGCACCTTGCTACAGACGTTTGCTCAGCTTACATTTTCTGGCGAATGAACTTTTTCCATTTTACAACCACATTCGCCGGGTTCGGGGGGTTTGTTTTTTTGGGCGCACGAAAAACGTACGGGTAATGGAGAGTCGAGGGTTTATTGCGTGCGGTTGGGATAAAATCGGTTTCCCTCGCTGTTCCGAAACGGTCCGGCCACTTGTAAGCGCCAACCGAGACGCTGACGCAGTGGAAGAAAAGCTACTTCTGCCATTGCGAATCTTCCGTGGCTGATCACAAAAAAAAAATTCTTGGTAAATCGTTTCGCTGTTTGTGTATGGGTGTGCGTTTTTGAGGCATAAAACGATTTGGGGTAAAACAAAAGCTCTTACCAGCTTTGATTAACACGTTCCGTACCAAGCACAAAACGGTATAGTTTCCTGGGGGCCCAAAAATCGCAAATTGTGCTAGATAATGATACGAATGCAATCGTTCCTACTGTGTGTGGGTCCGATCCACCCTTTGGTTCGTTGGAGAGAAAGATATAGAGTT
>KB664054.1:9416162-9453638 GCA_000349025.1 Anopheles minimus
TGCTTTGCTTTGTTGAAAACTATTTATTAACTCATGTAAAATTGCAATTTTTACCTAACGTGCACATTAGCGTCTTCCACACTTGATGCGGTTTCGCTAAAGCATACCCGTCACCCATATTTGGGTGACGCGGGCCCCCAGGAAACATAGCCGTCACCCATATTTGTGTGACGCGGTACGGAACGTGTTAAACCGTAGCTAGAGCATACTCACTTAAAACCAGTAGAATTCCATCAACTGAGCATATTCGTGTAGTTAAGGTATAAAGATTCCTTCAGAATCATTTTATAATTCAATCATAACCGAATGAGGTTAAACTTTAAAACCTTCTTAAATTCACATTTCTATGGAAAAATGAAAAACATTCACGGCAACAAGCGACGAACTCCGTAATATATGTTTTTTAATTTTTACCCATCGGAATATTTCTATTTAAAGGCGACTAAAATTAGCTGAAGCGAAACATGCAAATAAAAACTTGAGCTGAAAACCTTAAAATTGTGTTTCTAACAAAGTAAAAGATTGTAAAGAGTTTAATGGGTAAATGTAGCGGGTTTAATGGGTAATGTAATATTCCGCGAAAGAAATTCTTGCAGTAATCACTTTTTTTTAAAGTATTATTTTATATTTGAATTCTTACTCTTATCTGAGAAATATCTAATTGAGGAAATTTGGGGAGAAAAAAATCTGGAGATGACTGCCAATATGCCGCTAAAATTGTGAATCAATTTAAATAAACCAATAATAGTAGAATCTACTTATCAGAGGTAAGATACGTAACACAAACAACACATAGGTACGGCAAAAGCGTTTTTGCCTCCGTTTTTGACTCCCAAACACGACGCTGATCACCTTCCGGTAAGTTTTGCACTTTGCTGGGTAGGGCCGTCCATTTGAAATCAATTCCTACGCATTATTTACTCTGAGCGACACATTCTACTTCGGGTGCGATTGAGTTGCCGATCGATTAGCAGTGTCAAATTTGACCTCCGGCAACAAAACCGCGGTAACGCCCGCGTACTGGGTGTAACAAAGCAACAACGGCAACAAAAAAAAAGGTTAAAATAAAATTCTGTCGAAACCTGGTGCCTCATGCACAGACATATCGAGGTGGAATCGGAGCGCATTCACCGATACAGGGTGCAGACATTCAAAAGAATCCGTATACTCGGTGGATGATGGAAATGAGGGCGGGAGGGAACTCCGGAAGTTTGGGAACACCGGGGAACGCATCGTACGGGCGTTTCCCGATAGAATGGAAGAGCTGTCCTGGTTGATTAGAGCCGAACAATTCATTTGTTCACCCCTAACGCGGGACAGTTTTTCCTCAGTTTTGGGTGCGACGTGAAAAACAATAGCTACCAGCGGTGCCATAAGAGCAGCATGGGAAGCAGGTCAGATGTGTGGCAGTCGTTTACTTTTGGATGGGTTTCGGTTCGATGGTGATGGGCTATTGGGTGGAAGTCCCGCACGTAGAGAGCAGCAGTGCAGTCCGCCCCGACCAACGTTTTGAAGACCTTCACCATATATGGGCATCGCCGGATGATTCCAAATGCTGCTGGCTGCACCGTTCACTCGGGACAAGCTCGCAGAACTGTGAGAGCAGTGTGAGAATGCCAAGACTTTGGCAGAGAGCGAACCCACCTTTGACATATGGCTTCAAGAGTCTTGCATAGCGGCGTAAAGAGGAAGGCTCTCTGGCCGATCCTTCGCTGGTCAGGTACTAGACTCTTGGATCGGCAAGTGGTGTCTGAACGTGAGCAACACAGCACGTGAAGGTCACGTTTGAGAAAGCCGGTACTCCCGGCAAGACGTACCATGAATGTAGATGGTGCTTTAAGAAAAAAACAGCTTTTGATAACAAACTTCAAGTATTTCTAGAATTAGGAACGCTGGCATTCTAGGAGGGACTGTTTAATGATAATATTGTGACTGTTGGAAGATATTCGAATTTTATCTGTGAGGATCCAAGAACGGTTAGGGTAATGACATCTTCCTTCGGTAGCTTGATCACTCCCAAGAGGAATAGGAGGTCGAAGAAAACGGTTTAGTCCATAAAAAAATTGGCAAACAGATTTTGCACCGCTGTCCAAGATTTCATACGTGTGTACGTATGTAGTGGAGCGCCTATGCGACAGATACCGATGAATCTTGCACATGCGCCCTATGTCTTCGACTCTCGTGGCACGTTTCAAGGTGCAGCAGTCTGTTGGACAGCCGGATTGGCATCAACAGACCTCACCAACACAATGGTTCAGGTTCGCCAATGCCGGTCAGGACACCAGTCTGTGTTTTGAATGCAATCCTCACCAGCGTTCCCGGGGACGCGACGAGTCAGTATGATGTTTGTGGACGTTCTACAAAACCCCTCTGTTCCAGATAATGAAGCCTTACAGTCGTGGTTTTTTTTCTCTTCGTTTTGGTTGGTTCAACAATGAAGTTGCCCCGTAATGGAGTGTAGGAGATGGTGAAGGTATCCAGAGTAAGCTGCAAGCAATGAATGAGGCAAATGGGGTATAGTGACTAGAGCTTGGCAGCAGTCGAACCCAAACCTGGTGGATTTTCATGATGATGAAAAAATTAAAAATAAGTGAAAGATAAAGAGAAACAGAGTGAAGGAAGGATAGAGTAAGAGGGGAAGACAGAGAGAAAGAGAAAGTGTGTGTGTGTGTGTGTTTGCGTGTGTGGGTGTTTGTGTGCGTGTAGACTGAATGCTTGCCGGCTTTAGACTATTATGGTGTGCGAATGCAGAGCACGCGCGTTCTTTGCCATATATGGAAATGATTTTGGTTTTATTACTACTTCTCTCCATTTGGGCGAACTATTGTGGCTTGGTACACGTTTTTGTATTTCTGCTGCCCCTTTTTTTCTTCTTTCTCTCTGTCTCTCTCTCTCTCTCTTTACCCCGTATCGTTAAATGGTTTCACTTGAGTTGGCTTTCCGTCCGTATTGATCGCTTTAATTCTTAGTTTGAAGTTTCTAACGAGGCATGAGTTCATTACACTTGAAACTGAGTAACTGTAACGTGTAACTAGTTCTGTTGGAAACAGCAGTCATGGAGTAATTCGTTGCTCTTCACTCACCAACGAGGTTTTGAGATGTTAAATGATTTTCAACAATCAGATATTACTAGCAGAGATGAAAACTTTAATGATTCGTTGAATTCGCAATGTGCTCAACAACGACTGCAAGATATACAAGTCCAGCATTGAAAAGAAATCGGGTAACTTGGCCGCTAGTAAAACTGTCAAATGGAGCTGAAAGTGGTCGTCACCATCATTGATCAGCTCGCGTGAAACGAGCTGCAACTCTCGTGCAAGCCCTTTTTACATCATTCAGACGCTCTCACAATCAATAACCAAATAAGGAAATATTGCCATACTCTGCCACCCGACCGACCGGCTTTGCAATGCAATCGCCTTCAAACGATGGCTGCTTTTGGCTTAATTATTAATATTGACACTCAACGCGTGTTTGGACCGTTTGGCAGACAACGAAACACGAGTCCCTAGCCGTGTGTGCGTTTGCATTTGTTGGAACGCAATTATATGCTGTAGACGGAATATCGAAAGTTAATCATGTCGGTGCATCCTCAAACCCGACGCAGATATGCATGTCGGCTTCAATGGGCCACAGCACACAGATACAGCCGGGCGGAAGGAACAGGGACGTTTTACCTATTTGCACAACTGCACACATACATACCGGCTTACAGTGCCGGCGATATCAGCAGCATCGCCAGCACGCAAGAGATCTGCGCAAATATAGCCACACCCTCAGTGGGGCAAAACCTAGTTGCGAGCTTTCGATAAAGGAAAAGTGTGCAAGGGTGTGCTGCTCGGATTCATTGACCTACGACAAATTGTGCACCTGCTGCTATAAGAGCACCTTGGATACCGCTGGCAGCATCATCCGTTTTGTCGGACGCAGGTCGGACATCCAGACAGTCCAGGAGCCCAGACAAATGGTAAACCTCGCAACAATCGCAAATTGATTTCAAAATCAACAGAGACGCTCTCAGAAAAAAAACTGACTAACCTCATTAGAAAATTTCTTGGTGAACGACCTGGGAACTTTGAGCATAGTATTCTCGCGGGATATTCAAGATGCATGGTTGGAATATAAAAGTAGCGTCCTAATGAGTCTTTCAGTGTTTGCTCTTGTTTCCAGATCCAATAATCTCATTAGCTAGAATTAATCTATCTATGTTCGTGCAGTAATGAATATCCCTGAGGTTGTATATAGCTCGCAAAAGAGGAATGCTAGTCTCAACGTCAGACACATGCATCACACATGACATTTTTCCAATAGAAAAAAAAATGTAAAAAATTGTAAAGTGATTTGAATAAAGCATGCTGCCATATAGCGTGGTGTTTCGCACGTAAACGGTATTGGCCGTGCTTCAGCACAAGTCACTAGAGATTTAATAGCTCATTCCATTGTAATGAGCCAACGCCAATGCTGGCCGTACGTGATTTTGCGCGTATTTTTGCTGAAGTGGTACTGGGCTGCTACGGTGCATAGAAATGGTGTACAGACTTTCGAAGAAAGAGAGAGTATCGTTTAAAAGAAAAAAAAAACGAAAACGCAGCACTTAAGATTTCTAATACCATTGAAAGCTGTTTTTCTGCCGTCTGGAGAACGTGTTGTGCACTGCTGGATCTCAATTACAGTCCGTAAGATTGCTTCCATGAAATAATGCTTTGTTATTTTCTTCGCCAATGCAGTTTATTGTAGACCTTTTGTGAAACTTCACAAACTCAGGAGAGAATTCACCAGACTGTTTGACGGACAAAAGATGTAAGGAAGTTGGAGATTTTAGACCTTCTCTGTACGTTGAGATAGAATTCTCTCAATCGAAAAAATAGTGAGGTCTGGATGTACTAAATTACTTCTAATAAATTACTAAAAGTTAAAATGTGAGTTGGTGTAGAGTATCCTTCCGTACTTCTCAGTGTAAAAATGCTCTGTAGAACAGCACATATCCAGACTATAGTAACAGATGGATATCCCAGAGACTTTAAGATCGCTGCGTTGTTATTAGAGTTGTTCCAAAAGAATCAGAATCGTGAAACTGATGTGGTTCTCGGAGAAGAACGAACGAACTGCATTCTTAAATAAAGAGTGAGCAGTTCTTTTCATGCAACGTCTGGTTTTGTTATAACTTACAGTAATGAAAATTCACTTCAAGAACTGTGCGTCGCATTTGGTTTTATAAAAATGAAAGAGAACTGAACTAGTTCGCTCAATGAACCGTGATGCTACATAAAAAAGAGGAAAACCCGAAACTGTTCGTTCAAAGAACCGTCCGTTCATTTTTGCCTTAAAAAATGAGAAAGAACTGAACTAGTTCGCTCAGTGGTTTTGCAAACGAATTAATGAATATGAAGTGGAAGCTCGTGTAATGATCGGCAATGAAGCATACAATGTCACACTATCGGTTTTGGAGAATTAGTCATTTCAAGATTATTTCAAGAGCAAAAAAAATATATGAAGTAAGACAAAATTCATAATTTTTAAGGTGCAAAACACAGTCGAAAAATAATAAAACAGCTAGCAGTCATTCAGGCAAAACTAATCTGAGCAGAAATGTAACAAAATTTTTTTCATTATTGATAACAAATAATAGCAAAATATAAATAATACAATATTCGCGAATACTGCAATTTTACCGTTGTTTTGACTTTTATTATTCTAAATCAGAAAGGTAATTAAAAGTAAAAAAAGCGAAATAATTGATGTTCGTGATTCGTTCTTTTTTTTTTGTTAAAGAACTGGTTCGTTCTAGTTCCCTTAAAAGAATCGTTTAGCTTCAAAACTCCAGCTTCAAAATTGAGATGAAGTTTTAACGTTGACATTATAGCCATAACAGTGATCGGAACATAAAAGGGTTCTACCAACCGGATTAAAGATCTCCTGAAAACTCATCGCAAGATATTAATACAGGTTTTGGAAATCTTCACCAGATATTTGATTTTCCTAGTCTCAAACATGGTAACGCTACGCGATGCGTTACAACAAGCCCATCCTGGGTTCAAATCGTGATCGAACCCGTAAATAGTATTGATTATCCGGCTGCGGGCACCAAATTAGTCACAGAAAGCAGTGGGCAGCAAGCTCAGCAGTAGCGCCAATCTCAAAAAAAGGAAGAAGAAGAAGCTGTATGACAATTCCTTAAATGGTTGCTGCGTTTTGCTATTTCGGATTTCACATGGCCGCAAACATGATAAGTATAAACAAAAACAAAAACAAAAAGCACAACATGGTCAGATAAGGAAGGTCAACTATGGAGCTAATTTTCGCAATCCATTCTTGGATCAATCCGAAGGTTGGGCTCACGCGTCCTCAAATGGTCCGCTCGTTCGATCATCCTCAGGAATTGCGTGATCGGTGCGTTTCGAGCGCGGCGGGCTTTTTGGGAACTTGCCTGACGCGACTCAGCAACCTAGGGGGTGGAAGGGAGGGGGGGGGGGGGGGGGGGGGGGGGGTGCGAGGGGTGGTCGGTGGAAAGCTTCACTTTCGTAGGCCGGGTGCTAGAAGCCGAGTGGCCTAGTGCCCGAAACTCTCCGGAGGTGGTTAACCTTCGTCATTGCGTTGACCGAAAACGGCGTTGCTCTCGTTCGCTGAGAGGATCGTAAGATGGGCAGTGTAACAAAACACGAAGACGAAGAAAGAAAGAAAAAAAAACGGAGGCATAACTAAAACCCCATGCACAGCCTCACACATCTTTAGCTGGTAGGGTGTAAGTGTGATCATATAAGGCGAAATAAATTCGTTTCTAGGTGTGCACTGCGGTCCGCATAAGTACGGATCGCGTAACAAGTTGTCGTTTGCTACTGCTGTACCATATTTAGTCATCTCTATTGATGTCGGCACGCAGCTCAACACACAGTACAAACAGAGAGAGCGAGAGAGAGAAATGGAAACACAGAGAGAGAGAGATCTAGTCGATATCCATTGAGGAATCAGTTGTTGGAGGGGTACATCTACATGGCGCGCTATCAAAACGGTCAAAAACAATCATGATTGTCGAAGCCCGGGGGATTCGGAGATGAGCGAGGGTTTGGCGAGGGTTCCGGAACACGGAAGTACCCGGTACCCCTCCGTCAAGAATGATGTGCGTGAATCTAGGCCAACTATCAATCTCGCACAATGCCTTCGATCGTTACCGGGATAACCTTCGTTAAAAGTGTAAATATTTTCAAATATGGGTGCGTTTTGTATTGATAGGCTTCTGGAATTATTTGGTTTGTATGAAGTTCTTCGGTTTGGCGTAATGATCTACTAGGTCATAAACCTTCCATAAGTGGTTCTGGATTAACTATACTGTTTGGTCTCAACTACTCTCAATAAATATAAGCGACTATATAACAACATGGTCGACCTCCCAGAAGGTGTTGGAATTCTACGTGAATTAAAGCAAAACTTTAAAAATATATAATTCAAAATATTCGGCACTTGGAATGGACGTATATATTCGACAGAGTAGTCGACCGATCGTAATGGCGAAACGAAAGACGAGGACCGCGAGGGACGGCATCTCGTACGCGAGCATAAAAGGAGAGGACTAAATAAGGTTATCATCACGCGCACATCCGTTTGGTCGGGTCGAGAGGCAGTCGGTCGGATAGACAGACAGGCGACAGTCACAATAAGCAGTCCTCCGGTTGCCTTGGGACCCAGTGTCGACTCCCCTTGTTCGCTGCCGCTTCCTTTACAGACGACTGCATTCAGGGTCGCAACCGTACGGTGCGGGCACGATGCAGGCAACCGATCGGTTTGGTTGCTGTTTCCTTATTTTTAACCGCGCGCAACTGCTGTATCGCCGTATGTTAAACAGGTCAAGATCACCCGGGGTCCGTGTGTATTTGATGTGCATGTGTGTGTGTGTGAACGCAATGGAGCAATCATGCGTTTGCTGTTATCATACCCAGCGCAGATCGGGAATTATTCATTCATACGAGATTAAGGTCTAGTGAAAATATTACAATTTTTTTGTAAATTATTAACAACTATTGAAGAAGAGTTGACATCATCTTTTATAATTTATTCCCAGAGACTAGAGGGTTTGCAGAGTGTATTGATTGAACACTTTTGTAAAACCTGACACAAACTAATGATAAAAACAACGTCTTCAAAGTTTGCATCTGTTACTTCAATACCTTTTGTAAGGTTTATCAGAATACAACATGGAAGCCTTGAATAAAAAAAAAACGAAACTTAACATGCTTGTAAATGTATGCTGACGGGAAGGCAATGAGGCTTTGAGTAGCGAAGGAGGAAAAAAAATCCACAACATACATAAGGGAGAAGATAGCTAGCCTTGTTTCGGTTAGTGTACACTTGACATTGACGGACACGCAAAACCTGCCACGCAACACTTAACACCAGACGGCTTCGCACCACCAAACAACTTGTGTGCGTACAGCATTGGTAAAACTATTCCTTCGCGGCGAGAGTACGTGGGAAAATAGGGAGTGGCTGCTAGGGGGGAGTGTGAGGGGTGCAGTGAACAAAAAAAAAAAACACCCTCATAATATGTTTACTATAAAAGTGCAACAAAAGAAGGTGATGTTTTCACCGTTGGAAAGCTATTTAAAGAATTTACCAGGAAAAACTTATATTACTGATACTGGGTAGATTGTTGCGGTCACTTCTTCAAATGTATTTTTGAGGAACTTTGAGGATAGCAAACACGGCTGGAGTGATGTCTCGGTATGAAAGATGTCTATCTTAGTCTATGTATGTCTAAAACAAACAATCTTAATAATTTTAGCAGCTGGTGATCTCTTACACACTAGAATCGACATCAAATCCCATCTGGAACGTTCCAACAGTACCAAGAGTTGAATATCTGACAGTATGCTAACTTTAAGTCTAGTGCCTCAGTTATGGCAGACCTGACCTAGTAGGTCGTTACGCCCAGAGGTAGAAGAAGCTCGTTGCATTGCATTTAATTTACTATACGGTTGCTTGCTATGCTTTTAAATAGCACTGCAGCGAGACCGTCCAACGCCCCGTCTTAGGGATGGGTTTGCCGACCGGCTGACCGGTCGTCGACGTGGGATGTTGCGTCGCTACGCGGTACTTCCATTCATCGTTCTTGATGCTACGCCTCGACGCGCGCTGTAGATGTTCCCTGAAGGCCGACGCGAAGGTGGCCACGCACGGAAGGTTGCATGCCTGGATCCGTGGCACGAACAGGCGTTACACGTTGCGCGGCCACGTCTGAGCGATACCGGGCGCACGCGTGGCGTAGGCGAAGTCGTTCGTAAGGCGCCCGGTGGTTTCGGGCACGACACCACCAGAGTTCGTATTCGCAAATGGAGAAGAAAAGAAAAAAAGGGGCACAGATACAAATCCGACCACCCTTGATCCACTCACCGAGAAGAAACATCAAATCTATTCGTATTCGTAATGGGTATTCCGACGGTTATGGGAAACGGCCCCAAAATAAAGCAAAAAAATATATATGGCGAAGAGAAAAAAAAACAATACGTCTACTAAAAACCCATTTGCAGCGACACGTAGCTTACTGAAAGCTTGCGTTTCTGGTGCGAAACCAAAATGCTGCAAAGGCAATTTTATGTATTGCTTCTTTCCATTCTCTGGAATTCAGGGAAAAGAAAAGCTCCAAACATTGCTGCTCAAACCTCAACGGCTCACGCAGTTTGTCATCTCGGTCGGGAGTTAGTGAAAGATGAGGTGACATCGGGTTCGGAAGATTTTCTGCTCGCGCCGGTCGTATAAGTTCACCCGGATATGGTCATAAGTGCGCACCATTTGGACACCGTTGCGGGCAGCGCAACAGCTCGCACGAGGGCCACGTGGGCGCTTGTTTGGGGCAGCGGGTTTGTTAAAAGGTGCCTACCCGTCCGATAGACGGCGCGCGCACAATGTTCGGTGTGACCCGATTGATAGCAGATGGTCCGTTTTAGGGCTTTTGTGGGTTATTTGCGATGATGCTCTTGGCTGATAGTCACATCCACTGGCACTCCGTGGTTACCTGGAATGGGGAACGCTACGAATGATTTTTATTTCCTCAGCCTACCATCAATAAAAAAAAAACTGATGAATTAATGGTAACGGTGTTTTGTTTTCTTCCGAGTTTCAAACGCGTACCGTTAAAAGGAAAACTGGTACCCACATAGTACCCGACGAGGTATGGGGTGGAATTTATTTAAGTTAACACTTTCCAGCCATAAAGGATTTCACAAACTTTTTCCTTTGCACTAAGCGTCTAGTTTGGTGATAGGCGAAATGTGATTAGAGTTTAGAAAAAAACCGGAACTTCAGACACCAGATGTGAGGAGTTGAAGTATTTTTACAATATTTTATCTACATGCTTTTTAAATGAGTTTCTCAACGTTCTCTTTGTGCCTTACCGCTTCCAGATGAAGCAAATATGCAAGTTTAAATTGAAAACATGCGTGATGTTAATATGTGCTGAAAATAGGCTTATCATTTAAACGCTTTAAAGTTTCTATAATTACATTATTTTATGTACAAAAGCGTACGAGCTGTTGTAATGCGATGGAGCAACAAATCAATAATTGAAAAATTTGCCACGCATGAGTTATCAAGTCTGATAAGTCGTCAGAACGGAAATGTGCAAAAGGCGCGGCTATTTTGAAACCTTTTGCGGGATATCAGTACGTTCGTGCCGACTCGATGGCAGGTGTTGCAACTGGGTTATTATATTTTTGCTCCAGTTGGTGACACTATCAATTTGAAGTGTGTTTGCGAGGGAATGTTACGCTACTTTATTATTTAAATGTAAAGAAAAAAAACTGCTAAAAGGCCATTAAGATAAGAGGAAGTTTGTTGGAACTTGACTCCTATTAAGCGAAAGCGTCCAATTTCAAAAGTTTGGAAGACGATGAGTTTCTCAGAGCACCAATTAAAAGTTTAGAGATGGAGATTTAGAGCGTTTCTTCGAGTAATTCAGTCATCTGGAAAGTGGGAAACTGGATAACTCATAAATGGAAGTCAAAATAATGTTGTCTGTTCTAGTTCTTGATCTGATTCTGATTTTTCGATTTGAAAAATGTAAGTATTGTAAACCTCAATTCTTTCGCTTTTTGTTTTTTTTTAAATACCTTTTTGATTTTGAATCAGAAAAATCAAAGTAATATGAAACAAAGCAATATTTGTGAATATTTTACTATTTCTATTTTTAGTTTTTGCTGTTAATTAATGACATCAAAGTTAGTTTCAGTTACATTTCTACTCATATTAGTTTTGCCTGAATGACTGTTAGCTTTTTTGAGTTCTTGACTGTGGTATGCACCTTGGAAATTATGAATTTTATCTTACTTCATGTATTTTCTTTGTTCTTGACATAATCAATATTCTAGTTGCATAACACGTCCGCAGGAATGATGAATTTTCTGAAACCGATTGTGTGACAACAAACTTCATTGCCGAACGTTCGTACTTCATCACATGAACTCCCTCTTCATATTCATTAATTCGTGTGCAAAAACCGCTGAGCGAACTAGTTCAGTTCTTTCTCATTTATATCGAAAACGAACGGACGGTTCTTTGAGCGAACTAGTTCAGTTCTTTCTCATTTTTATAAGGCAAAATGAGACACACGGTTATTAGAGAGAACCAGTTCAGTTCCCTTTCATTATTAAAAATCGAATGCCGCAAATTCTGAGAGGCACATCTTCATGATAATAATAATAATTATGTTATTAGGTTTTTCTTTCGAAACTCAAACCTTTATTTTTTTGGGAGATATTAATAGCGAACCACCTGTTCCTAGAAATTGGATAAATGTTGAATAGAAAAATCATTCCAATGTTGCCTAAAATACTTAAGCTACAAGATTGATATAACGACGCAATGTTCGACGCATCTCAACCGAGCGTTCGTGACACGTGCCGGTCAAGGGTGTTCGTTTACGACCGGAAACATATCGAGTGCAATAGGTGCATAGGCAAATCAATAAATACCTTACCGTGAGTAATCATCCGCAGTTGCTCATATGCAAATAACACTTTTCTCAGAATGCCTAGGTGACGCAAACTTGCACTGGTGGATCTCGAGCTAGTCAGTGATTCAGAAACATTTGTCAACAAAAACAAATCTCCTTCCTTCTAGAGATTGTATTGTTTACCAAATATTTTGTGTGATCGCTAAACATTTTTGCATATTATTTAATACCTAAAAGTCTCTCTAGAGCTATCTTTCCAATTCTCGACTACAAGTGTAGTTTATTTTTTGATGATGATATTATTTTACGAGCTCCGGAAATAGGTTGTTTTTTCAGTTTTTTTCGAGCTCAAATTACTGCAGTATAGCGCTATTTCTTTTTGGCAAAGTAGATAGGAGTCTGCCATCTCAAATGTTATCGCGTGGGAAATTAAAAAAGTCACGCAGGTATCATATTACCCACACACACATCTGTGCGTGCTTTCAATGTCAACGCTAAAGCGCAAGATAACGCGGCACAAAAGCAAGTTGAGGAATGTTTTCTTTAATGAAAAATATCAAAACATTTCTTTGGAACTCAATTTTGTGAACTTGTGTATACGCGTGTACTCGCTTCAAAGCAGGCTACAATGTTGCAAGATCACTCGATCGTCTATACAAGTGGTTTTTTCTCTGTTGGACATTGTTCGTAGTATTTTCGATTGGTAAGAAAAAAAACCCATGCCAGCCTGATAACGAGTAACGAGTACGAGTGATAAATGGGGTAGTCATTACCGTATCACTCCGCCAGCATACTGGGTTGGTGGCACAGGGACGATTGCGTATCAAAACGAAGATGACAGTATCGAGGCTCGAGCAGTTTACGAAGTTATCACTCGGGGCACACCCAGAATGCGGCGTGGAATGTTAAGTTGTTTATAATGCACGTGAAGTGAGCGAACGCTATTTCCCAAGTCAAACCGTTCGCAGAGAGCTGCTGCATGACGTCAGCCATGGAAGAAATCCCCAAATGCCCCGGTCGGTAGTGCCGGAAATCTGGAGCCAACAGCAATTGGCCGATCGTTTGTGCGTGTACTCTTGTTATCTAGCGTTCGTAGTAACGCTTACCCAATTGCCACAGCACATCCAAATGCGAAACCAAATGTGCTGCCGGTGTCGGTGATGGGCAGGCGGGGAATATAACTGCAAAAATACCGATCGATGTTCTCATTTTCATTTTGAGATATTTCCATAGCCTGCTCAGCCTCCGGAGCGCAGTGCTTTCACGGGAGCGGCCCTCGGGGAACTCCAGCTACGATCGGGAGTTCTAACGGGAAGATCGGGCCAGTCAAACGGGGCAGCGAGGAATGTAGACCACGTACGCAGAAGCGTTGGAACTTCGCTCAAAAGCGACGAAGTTGAAATAAGCTTCAACCGTAAGTTCGGGTGCAAGAGAAGCTGTTGCCGTTGTTGCTCAGTAAACGTTTTCTACGGCGATAGGGGGGGGAACTCAACAGAAGAAACGCGATAATCTAGGCTCTCTAGGGGAATTGGAAACCTGCACAGGTAGCAGCAGGTCATTGGCATTGAAGCAGGATTTATTATTATCAGTTTTCCGTTGCATTTACTGTTTTTTGTTTGTGGGTAGCAGAGATATGCTAGACCCTGTCCGCAAGGTGTGGAATGAGCGAATTGAATATTGAAGCCTCCGTCCGCCGTATCGCAATCTTAGTTTTGAGATTTAGCACTCCAATCAATCTGATTAGGCCTAACACCAACTCGGAAATCGTCGGGTTTTTGGTAGCTTTCCTTCACGCATCCACGCAGCTCATCTTCTTACCGGTGTGAGCCGGTTGAACAATCCGTAACTGTGGCGCATATCTGCAGTAGTATAACCTTATCTTATAGCGCGTGCTATTGGCACCTGCTCCGTCGCGTCAGTCTGCGAGATGCTTTCCGGCGTAGTGTGAGGGAGCCCCCTCCCCACACATGTCGACGTGGGCCAGACGCGTAAATTCGCTTTTCAAAAAGGCAGAAGCAAGAAAAACAAGTAAATTAACAATCGCGAGGGACGGAGAAGGGAAACAGACCGACCGACGATAGACAAACATGGACGAAAGACCATCTTGCTGTGGTTCCTAATTAGTGGAGCATACCGCCGAAGGTACAGAAGAAACAGGAAAACGAGAGACTGCACTGAAGAGAGGGAAGAAAATCTCCCGAAAGCCCCCGGCTCGCGGCCGGTGTTGGAGGAGAAGTGGAAGAGGATGATATGGGGAGTGAAAGCACTGCATCGTCGGTACTCGCGCCGTTAAAACGCTCACACGCCAGGTCCGGACCGAGACTCCCGATAGCAATTCAACCGTAGTTCGAAACCTAATTAGAGCGTTCGCCCTACCATAAGGTTTTGAAAGGTAGGTAAATAAATTAATATTTATTTTTGAAGAAATTAACTCACCTGTAGCATCTTGTTCCGCCGAAAGGGTAGCCGGGCACCACATAGCCCTACGCTGGCCTAAATACGGTTCCGAGCCGAATGTTTTATTGGGCCTCGATAAGTAGGTGCTTTCAGCTGAAATCTCTCTATTTCGTCTGCCGCTGCAACTGTGCGGGTAATTTTCTCCTCAACCTGATTGGTAATTATTGCACTTTTCAACGTTTTTTTTTTTTGTAAGGGATTTGTTGTTTTTTTCTTTCCTTGGGTACTACACCGGAAACGGATTGGGTTACTTGCAACCTCACAACTGCACGATTATTCTACACGAGTTCCAACTGCCGTTTGTATATGACCTAACGCACACGTTTAACAACCTAATTTTTCAACTGTAGCCTACGAGTTCAAGGTCTGGAACATTTGGTTAAAGATAAAATATAAATATTACTTGAGTTTAAAACACTTGCTGCTAAACGATACTGTCAGATATAAACAATCATAAATAATCGCAAATTAAACAATAGCAGGCAGTCTTCCTCAAGCCATTATTAATATCTGAATGTATTTTTCTAATTTAATCTTAATTGCCGATTGTTTATATGATTGATAATTAACGTTAATTTATTAGTTAGCGTTTCTTAGGTTAAACTATTTCCCGCAAACAGTGAAATGATTCATGGTCCGGCAGTCACACCTACAACGGTCGCTCAATTGAGATCCAAATGAGCACTCAGCCGCACGGTTTCGTCTAATCGAGTGGCACTCCGAATCCGTTAGTTTCATTACAAAATAATTTTCCAAAACGTTTAAATTATTCTGCACCGATTTCACCAGTCTAACGAACTATCGATATCACAGCTTTCTCGTGTTTCATTATCTAAGCAGTATTGAAAGGTTTAATTGCTGCTCAAAACATGTGTTGGTGTTGGTTGAAAAACATTTTTTATGAAAATTAAAGAATGCCAAAGTGATCAAGGTCGAACCTGATTGTTGTTAAATTTATATAACACATCTTCCTAACATCCAACATCTCCCAGCTAGTTGTGCGGCAAATTCTGACGCGATGATATCATCGTTCGCCTCACCCTTTTGACATTGACCACATATAAATCGTTGGATGACCGTGACTGCGTGAGGGAAGGCAATCGAAGGTATGGGAAGAATCGGACGTAACAAATAATAAAATTCGCTAAACACTAAGCCATCTAATGTTCTGAAGCGGTGTTTAGGAATTTTTCAAACATTTGCAGAATAAGGATTGAGGATTATTTTTTATGTCACTGTTAAGTGAAATGTTTTAAAAATATTTACTTAGCTCTGCTTAGAATTAAGCAATATTTCTTGTGCCTTTTATAATATACTTTTAACATAAACCTGTAACAGGAATGAACAAAACAACTATGGGACCATCCATTTATTACGTAACACTAGAAGAACGATCGCGTTACATTAACAGAAAAACGAGTTTGTTACACACGGATCTATATGGATTAAAAGAAAAATTGCGAATGTTCTCTGCAATCTTGGAAATTACCCTTCTAATCCTTTTCCTATTTTTAGATACTACAACCTCAAGGTGTCGTTTTACATGCACCTACCAGCAGCAGTGTAGTTAGTCAAAGCTGGAGTTATATAAAATTCATAAAGTTCTTGTTTCAAATCACTTACCTACGCCACATTCACAAAAACTCATCAGGCTCCGGTGTGTTGGTCATGTCATGCGAATGGCACCGGGACACCTATCATATAAAACTAAAGATTTTGGTCTCCACATAGACAGAGGAGCCGTGGTAGGGCAAAAATGAGGTAAAGTAGAAAGCTTGAGCTTGAGACTTAGATGACTTCTGTAGTACGCCAAGACCCAGAACCGGTTCAAGCGTTTGATAAGAAAGGAATAAGGCATAGCATGGAATTTACTATCGGTTTTATTTCGGCGACATCTCTAGGTATTTTGAATATACATCATCAGGAACAACCGATCTGGTATTTAACATATTATGTCTGATGAGTATGATATCATCAAGCCGATACTCAGGGTCACGAATATTGTTGAACTAAATGCTGATAATTCCCGATCAACTGGTCAGCTTCCAGTTGAAGTAACTTTCTATAAAAGATTTAAGAAATTGGGGGAATATGCACCAAAAGTTATAAAAAGCACAACCAAGCCCAATAACAAATCGTAGATGTCTATCGCGTTCGTCTCTAACCAATCCTGAATTGCTGCGTTACGTAATAAATGGATAATCCCTAACTACATCTTCATTTAGCGAATTTTAAATAAATGTTCAATTGTTCCAGGCTTTTGGGTGGCTCAAGATCTTCGACATCTCTCTTTGTGGTCTCTTATTTTTGAGTGAAAATAGAATATCGCTTGGAAAATGCTAAATGCTTGAATGAACCATTTTTAGAACGTGTTTGAAATGTAATCTTATGTAAAACCATGCAGATATCTTCTTTGAATCGTTGCTGTAGTAGATAGTGATTTAGGCTGTGATTTTGCAACGCAATTTTCATGCAATGACAACGTTACTAATCTCGATACTTAACGATGTTAAGATCAAGAATGTTCCATACTGGTCGTTGGTGTGTAGAGTCAAGGTGACCAATGAAACACGATAAGAACCCTGATGATAGGAGAAGCTGATAGCGATAACAGCTTGAGTGAAGATTTTCGGAATGTTGATTAATGTGAGCTGCTCGGTATTTAAAAAAAAACATTCTCACTAAGTGCAGAATTCACACTGTGTGTTATCATTCTCAACACACAACTATTGCTCATGGTTATTTTTACACTTGGCGCAGCTGAACTCTGTTACCATCAATGAAAGGATGCTCTAGCACGCACCGGACCAACATACGGAAAGCATCTGTGTGATACCACACGAGCAGACTCCTTTCGGACTCTGATGACCCTGTGGCACCATGCCTGCCCACCAGGCGGGCATGTTTTTTTGCCCTTTTATGTCGCGCCTGTTATACGCTGACACCATGCAAACAGTACAACCGA
The DNA here is from genome assembly GCA_000349025.1 of Anopheles minimus. NCBI lineage: Eukaryota > Metazoa > Arthropoda > Insecta > Diptera > Culicidae > Anopheles > Anopheles minimus. The sequence goes on from KB664054.1 coordinate 9,433,526, forward strand.
CCACGAACAAAAAAAAAGCACGAACGAACATACGCAGACATCGTCGGACCGATCGCACGCATCCAGGAGTGGAGGAGCTGGGGCGGCCTGGTAGGCCTTGGTCGGCAAAGTGTTCAATGCGATCATGACTGCTTCCGAATATGGGCGAAGGAAGATCATTAAATTTGCGACAACTTTCCAAAAAACCATTGCCGAACGGGTGCCTGCAAAAGGGTCGAAAGTGTAATGGCGGTACGCTTGCTGATACGTCGCTGCTTATCGCATTTTGGCTAATGCCATATTTACCCTGCCCCGTATCCGGTTTAACTTCGGCACGACCTTGTGAGGGTCAGGGGTTATTGCGGAGATTTCTAACATAAAGTGTACCGAAACATGCAGCAGTAGTTCATGCAGTAAATTGAAAACCTTGAGGTTTTGGTGAGGTTTGCTATTCCAAACGCTAGATTAAATTTAATATACAATTCTTATCACCAGGGAGACATTTTGGAATGCTTATCTAATCCTCACTAGCTCAGATGCTGCAGCAATCGAACGAGATGATGGAACACAATGCGACAAAAAAGAGTGTAAGCAATCTTTTGATTAGTGAGTGTTCCGGATTTTGCAACTTTCGTTCATTTTATGCATTGAAGTACTTGTCTCTACCTGAAAACGTGAGCTTGTGCCAAACAAATATCAGGCACGATGCAACTGCATTCTCCAAAAGTATCTCCAACGGTACGTGTGCAATTATTTAAACAAGGATCGCCGTGCACTAGAGCGTGACAGTTTTGATCAATTGCAGGTATGCAACATCTTTTCACAACAACTTGACACTGAATGAGAAATGAAGAGGAACGAGTTGTGTTTAAAGTTTGAAGATATAGAGCGCTACAGCAATGTGAGTTGCTTAGCCAGTCTTGGCCATCTTTAGATCTTCATATTTGCATAGCATAAAATCTGTATAACGTTATTACACAAGCCTGTCAAACCTGTGGAAGTCGCCAATTTCTTAAAGTTGTAATACTCGACACGAAAGATTCATGGTTTTACTACACTCTAATGCCAAAGTTTTATTAAACTCCGGTACAAACGTCGCACGCACAGACTAAATATCGTTTATCCTGCCCCATCCGAGTCGATCCTTTTTAATCTCTGTGCGCAACCACGAAGGCACATCGTTCACTGGATGCGCATTGGGGAAACGTAGCGGACGTTCCGGTCCATCAAATGGATGCGTTTTGGCGAGCTTTCGTGCCAAATATTCTTTCCGAACTTGGGCCGGATCGCGATATTTGTCCATGTACAGGTTGAACGGTTTGCGGAGCGGAAACCATTCCTGATCCCTTATGTACGGGGCCGGAAAATCGTACTCGAATATCGGATGCTGCAGCTGTAGCTTCTCGTGATAGAATGCCGGCAAACTGGTGTCCCAATCCGACTGGAAGAACGCCAAACCGGCGGGCGTGATGTTTTCCTGATGCTGGCGATAGAAGTCGAGCGTACGGAACGTGCGGCCGGGTAAATCGTATGCATCCGTGCGACGGTACTGGGAGAAATCGATACGACCATTTTGTTTATATAGAACGAACACATGCCGATGGTAGCCGGTGCCCTTCGGCGGGAACGGTTGGAGGTATGATATCAATTCTTCACCCTTCGCAATATTCCCATTGGGAATGTTTCCTCTGCAAGACAAAACAAAATAGAAAAAATATAAATATTAAAGATTCACGGTTGAATTTCTTTGTAATAAAATAAATAAATAAATTTATAAAAATAAACTTTCATATGTTTTGGTCAACCTTTCTTGAGAACTTTTCAGTCAATTCTATGTATATGAATTTTAGTTATTAAATTCTCCACTTAAACATTTCATTGACATGACCGACCTCAAAAACAGATAAGGGAAAAGAGACCAGATGACTCAGACTCCCCAAGAAGGAGGCTAGCTACTAAGCGACCTTGGACCTTGGTCGAAGTTTTAATATTCAAACTCCAATAGTTGACAGCATATTGGGTAAGATCGCTGCAAGCCTGAAGCAAAATTTTTGGATCTTCTTCAACCTATTCATATAATATTTTCAATATTATAATAAAAATAAAAATAAATAAAATAAAAATATAGTAATTGAAAAGTTCCGGTAGCTGATACGATATCACAGGGTCAGAAACCTAAACCTGTACCAAAAATAACGTAAAATGAAGGTTTTAAATACGTTCCTGTTACCCAAGGTTTGGTACATTGAGTCGATTTGTGGTGCCCGCTCGAAGGACATCGCGACGATCGTCGCACTCATAATACAACTCGCTCTTCTGCGAGATCGTGAAGGACTGAGCCTGCACATTCCAGCCATCAAAGCACATGCACTTCTATGCAATCGCTATGTCACGCATAGAGGATGTCTGTGTTGTGGAGAAGCAATTATCACGGACCCTAAACAAGCCATTCCTCTACCATCCAACTATCCTTGTTTACAAACAAACTCCTGACATATCGTGGACGAAGCTTTGGAGGAACATCAGTAGCTGGAGGATCTCTTCCGAGCAAAGATTCTGCCTTTACCTGGTCACTAAAAATAAAAACACCGCAACCATACTATTTAACACAAAGAAATCTTAGTCCAAGAAATCTTAGAAATCCCACAATAAGTTTGCCCTATGCCAAAGAGTTCCACTGGCATGGGAACTGCTACAACAGGCATTATGATTCAGTGATCCTAAAATAAACTTCAACTTAAATATAACAGAATAAGAGCAATGCATAGAACGATACTTTTAAGCAGTTTGCCAACTACATAACACAGCATCGTTGTTACCAACGATGTGGATGATCTAAACAAAATTGTAACAAACAAAAATGTAGCTTGTAAATATGTACTACAGAAACTCACTATATAAACACACGTAATAAATGTTTCAAAAAATTCGTTTTTAAAATACTTCCTCAATGAATGTACTCTTAATCGTGTTTCGTAAACTTCAGGTGACCATGGGTTGCAATTGTTCATATTGAGACCTTATGCAAACCAACAATGAGGACCTTGGATTTAATCCGTAGAATGTGTAAAGACTTCAATGGCGTCATTTTTCTTTAATTTAAATAACTAAGTGTTGTGTATTCCCCGATAAAACATGCGTGTAGTTTCTGGAACGTCGAATTTTCTTCCTTGATAACTAAAATCGAAATAGTTTAACGCTGCTTCAATAGAATCGTAATGAACCGTCATTCCAGAGCTCTATCCCACCCAATTTGTTAAAGAGTTCAAATTACATATATGATTTTGATGAAAATCACATGTTTAGATGCGACTTAAACCCAAACAATGAGATAAATAAACATAAAAACTTGTTAGGAAACTATTGTTCTAGCTGATATATAAATGATGCCAATACTTACATAAACCAGTGGCAATATTCCTTTTCACTATCTTCAAAATGCCCATCGGGATTGGTCAGTAGCAGACACCAGAAGGTTTCCTTTTCTTCGCCTGCTTTGTCACCGGTAAATACAAATTTTCCGTCAAACTGCACATCCGGTGCAGTTTGGGTTTCGCTTGGCTTCAGAATGTTTCCATACCGGACCGGATGCAACAAATCGCCCACTTTGTACTGAATCGTGAGTTCCACACGGGGCACAAAGTAAGCATTTCCGAACAAATGCTCGTAGACACCGTAATGCTCTGCAACGCGTTTCACGTGGAACGGTCCGCTTGTTTTCAACCAATCCGCACGCACCTGGCCGAGATTAACTTCCACTGTGGAAAACGATCATGTAAACGATTATATTTGCTGTTCTCCACCGACGATGGGATCTACACATTTGCTTACATTTCCGCTCCCGTGATAGTCGTTCCAGCTCGGGATTATTTCGCTGCGCTTTCAAGTGTGCAAGACGCTCCGATAGTTGTGCCGATCGTGCCGGCTTTATGTAGGGAAATCCAATGTTTACGGATTGGGTAATTTCGGGATCGACCACCTTTTCAGCTGAAATACAACAAGAATCAGTAGCCGGTAGGTGGTGGAGTTACGAAACATTTTGTCACAGCTGCTGTATAGCAAAGGAAATACCTTTTAAACGTTCCGCTAATGTCTTGGCCACTCCGGGCGCTTTACCACGTAACGTGTGGCCGAAGCGTGTATCCAGTTTTTGTAATACATTAGGTTTAAGAAGCAAATATTCACAAGTTCGCTGTATTAGGTGAGCCATGTTTTGGTGCAGTTTTCGGTACGGATGTTTTCCTCAACGTTTTGACATTGCTGCCCGGTTCGTATATCAAGCCATGTTTACATGGCGCAACACCCTGGATTATTATTGAAATGAAAAATTTCAAGAATTTCATTCAAATTGTCTTCACTTCCATTTGGTCTTGCAGGTTATTTTATTTAGTAAGAAAATATAGAAGTGTTTACATTAATTAAAATTGGGCGCTTTAAAAAAATATATTGATTGGAAGCGAATTTTCAAATTTATAACAACCTTGTTTGACAAAACGGTTGACAGCTGAACAACGCATATGCTGATCGCGATGTTGTTTATGTTTGTTCTACGCGGTTGTACGGTTTGGAATCTGTTAACATTCACCGTGAAAAATGTATGTCCTGTCCTGTACGTGTGCATGTAACACAACGAATGTTTAGGCGGTAAAATCACAAAGTCGTTACATTCCATGCAGCGGACCGTATGCAGAAGGTTTGAATTTATGTCCACTGTAAATTCAAATCATAACGTACGATGCGATGAAACGTGATTATGAAAATCATTCTCAAGAGTAGTTAAAGAAAAGAGAACTCAACTCACTTAATTAAAGATATGTTATGGTTTGAGTAATTTTACTTACCTCACAATCAACAGAAAGAAAGAAAAGATTGATCAAACCGTACACAGCAATTACTTTCCACTTGGAAGTTTATTTGAGAAAACGTTATTGTCTATTGAATTGTTACGGAAAAAAAACAAACAACTTGCAAAAGTGTGATACAGCTATCGAGAAAATTTCGGAATGTACATGGAAAAGCTGGCACACGGGCAATTGAAAAAAAAGAACTCTATTATGGAATGAATGCGTAACACAAAGAAGAAAATTACAATGTTATTACAATCACATTCCAGATCACATGTTTTAAATTTTACGAATTTCTTCGCTCAACCAGTTTGCACTTAGGTAACTTGATAATATTTAAAGTTCCGGTTCAGTATATATAGTTGTAGGTAAGGAATTTACATAATGTATGTACATGTTCCATGTGGTGATACATTACATATTTTCGTAGTATTATAAAAAATAGAAAAATTTGATAGAAATATCGTTAGCGAAAAAAAAAAATCCGAAAGCATTGTTATGAAAAAAGGTATCAAAGCAGCACAATCAATTACGTTTGAGAGAGAGAGAGAAGGAAAAATGAACAAACCGGATCAATTTATCGGGGTTGGAGAATGGAGCAGCTGTAACAGTAATGTAAACTTAAGTAATACTGCGATGAGGAAAAACTAACATAATCGTTGTAAGTGTTTGTAACATCTATTCTAATATTATGGCCATTTTTGGAAGATGGTATGTCCCTGCATATATGCATAGATTATTGCATTGTATCAATATCATATATCAATTGCATTTACCTATTTACGATTTTTCTCTCTCCCTTTTTTGCGCTCAGCCATCTACTACTAGTGCAGCAGCAGCAAGGGCGATCGGTAAAATCTCACTTTTTTTCCCTTGCATGGTCGCGCCAATATAAACTCCGGTTTGATATTTAAGGCAAAAAGTTTCTGAAACACCGTCGAAGCTGCTTCATATGTTTTGTAGTCTTTTTTTCCGTGTGTGTGTTTGTAAGGCATATTGTCTTATTAGCGCGATTCCATTATGCATTGTGTTTAGTACATCTGTGCCATTTTCTTATAATGCTATAGCGCGTTTTAATAAATTGATCCAAATGAATCCACGAACCACTGGCGTTACAAAAAAACCCAATTAGTATGGCATAGGTTTTTCTTTTTGTTTTGTTTTGTTACCGTGCAGAACGGAATGTTGCTTATATCAACACACGGTGGTTTGTAAGTACCCTTCTTCCTCTTGGCTGTGGTATAATTGGGGCATGGACGTCTCTCTCTTTGGGCATTCATGCAACTTAATTATTTGTTTGTTCCGAGTAGCGGGAGGATTTATAGCAAAAGGTAGAGGGAGCTAGGTATTTGTAATGAAAACGCCAATCTGATAGACAACAAATTGTTAAATCATTAATTCGTTTTCAGTCGGTCGGATCGAGATTTGAACTCAGACCGTGAATGTGTTCTCGATTACTATTCCCTATCGATTATTCTGTTCTACCGCCTACACAACCGGACACAATATAGTCACCAAATAAAAAAAAACACATAGGAAAAGTTAAACAAAACAAAACAATCCTTTCGCAACATTTAAAAGCGATTTCTATGAAACTACTAAGCTGATGCGTCCGGTAATTAACTATTTAAGAGGATGCGTAACATCGGTTATTCAGACCCTTATTATTATAAAAAAAAACATGTAACAACACATGGTCGTAATTTATCGCAGTAAAAATGAACCGAAAATCTTTAAAAGGAACCTGACCAATCAAGAAAGTAAGTACAGTCTAAGTACAACCTAAAAAAATTCTCTCCTAAAGACACGCGCTAGTTTTGTACGCTGGACATTAAACTAAAGTTGGCAAACCAAACTGAAGGTGGTAAAAGAGTGATGATTTCGTGTTCCCTCCGATTGAAATCAATCTGCCGAAACTTTGAGGCTCGGAGTGAACACTCAGACGTGTTTGGTGCTCGTCGCATCGGGAGGTGTCGCTTCATGCGTTCCCTTAAATGCTGGTAACAAGGGCCGGCGATCGTCTTTCGTCTTTTTTGGCTTTGGTCGGTTATGCTTGGTATACCTGTAGTGAAGCAAGATTGTTCGATTAATATTCAGCTTACAGTGACGTATATTAAGCCAGCTTCACTTACCGATTAATCACACCATCCTCTTCATCCATCATTTTGAGTATGATCACTTGATCGTTAGAATCTATTGGTGCAATGGAGATGTCCCGCACGGCACGGAACTTACCACAGTTGTTCAGATGTTCGTTTTCAAGTCGGAAAAAGTTCCAAACGAAACGACGAAACACTTCCATCGGTGCCAGGATCGATGTCATTAGATCACCGCTGACGAGCTTGTTTTCTGTCAGCGCGTACGATACGATCCAAACGAAACGGAGTACCAGATCTTCTATGATCGCAAAATAATAGAAAAACTAAAATGAAATACAAAAAAAAAACACAAAAATTAACATATTTTGTTCGTTGAAGAATAGAAATAAATACTTACTGGCATGGAATAAACAATTTCCTCCCGTAGGAAAGTGTTTTCACCGGCATTCTTATCGAACAAACCCCAATCCATCTTGATGTCCCAGGTGTACGCGTAGCAGGACGACACAACGGAACTAAACAACCACAGCCAGAGGAACACGTTATCGGTAGAGTCCTCATATTTGGCTAAATATAAATAAAAAAATAATTAAATTCTCTACACATAACAAACACTAGGATTTCTTGAAAAAAATGCTTATCTGACCACTTACAAGCATTTGCGGACCGTAACGTTGCGAAGATGACGACGCAGAAGGTTGTCGCATATTTACCAGCATTTACCAAATGTGGGAAGGCCTCACGGGAGTCTCGGTAACGGCGCAAACACTGGGCGAATCGGAACCAGGCGGGCAAACAATTCACCAACGGACGGATTATATAGCTTTCCTCCATACATTGACGAGTATCTATAAAAAAATATTATAAAAATATTAATATACATATCAATATTATTATTTACACATACACATTTTAGCTTTTTCTGGTTTATCATTACGCTATCTACGAAAAAAAAAAAGATTTTTTTCCCAAAATAATTTACATAATACTTTTTTAGTTGAATAAGTTACTATTTTTTTGCTTAATTCAATTATATATATATATCGTCTCGTTTTGTTTTAATGACCTGGTTGATCAGATTCAGCGATGAAAATTCCTAGGCTTCCTAGATATACCACGTACACTTGAATAATCAATCCAGAATATTGGGGAACAGACACGGATGGGATTTGTGGATATTGCTTTGGCCTCTGGACCACCCAGATCCATAGATAATCAAATCTTATATTTAGGAAAAAGTATCGGCCCGACACTGATTGCATTTCAATCAATTTACTTTCCTGGTTGTGTTCATTCCTCTCCTTTCCAATGAAACGTTTGTGTCCCACAGGGGAGTGTACTTAGTACTCCATCATTTGTTTCGTTCATTTCAGATGTTTCTACTGTTTTATCGCCTGATTGTTTCCTCTGTTTGGCTTTTAGATTTAGAGAAGATGCAATCCTAATGTTTAACTGTGCCGTTTTTATATGTCGTGATATTTGACGTGTTCCCTAGCCGTAAGTTAATTTTTAAGCATAGTGATAAGGGCGTATTGTTGGCCAATCTCTTAATATTTTAGCAAATACAAATACAAATACACCATGCCCCTCTACTTTCTCCCTCATTAATGCTAACATAAGTTAGGTAGATTTATGCTATCAATTATGTTTAGTTTAGTTACATTTTATAACCTTAATGACAAACACGATTGATAAACGAAATGAAATGATACTTTCAGATATTTTAAAATTGAATTGTACTTTAAGAATACATTATATTACACTTATAATTTCGGTAAAAAGATATAATAGAGTCCTCCTTCACACGTTCATTGCTCAAGTGTTAATTCTGGAAGAATTGGGCCATAATAGACTGGACATGTCTATTTCATTGCATAATTTTTTGATCATTTTTTAAATCAATAACAAATATCATGATTGTGATGAGACTTTTTGTTATAGTGGTTGTTATCTGATATGATACAAACATTCTTAACATTCCCTAGACATTATTAAGAGCATAAAAAGTTATGCCAAATGTTATTTCGTGGACACTTGACTTCAAAAATGATAAACTGTTAGAAAATGAATTGTCGTTTCCTGTCGGAACATGGCATAGCGTTCAGAATTTAGTATAAATCGAAATCAAACTGGCGATATGAGCTTTTCATTTTTTTATACGATTTTGTCTCCTAAGCTCCAGATAGCCATATTAGGTCCTTAGTAGACCGCCTAGCCCCAAAATAATGGATTCTTAGCAGTCAATGTTCATTGAGTGTCAACGGTTTGATGTGGACTCTATTTTACCTTTCTACCATAAGTTAATATGATTTGAAAATGATTATACTTACTGCCTGCCTCCAACCAATTGCCATTCGTAGCGTAGAAACAGGTTAAAAACTGGAAATCTAGAAGTGCTGTAACGAGACTGTTCAACTGATCAGCCAGCCAGAAATCGGCAAACCCAACATGGAAAAATGGCGCCGCCACCATCCGGCCGATCGTTTTCAGCAACCAAAATCGTGCCTCGTACCGAAACACGCGCAACGGATTGATCAGGAATATGATCATGATCACCGTCATGAACAGTGGATTGATGTACGGCGGTATGCTCAGGCTGGCGCTGTACAGAAAGCTCAACAGACTGAGCGTCCACACCACGCCGAAGATGGCCGCCATCTCCATCAGATGCTGCTCGGACAGATGGTTGCGCGGGTCCAGCTCGAAGATGAGCACATGGTTCACGCCAGACGAACGCCAACCGTAGATATTGACACCGATCAGAAAGATGAACTCAATCAGCAGCAGCGGACCCCGGTAAAGCCGGAAAGCGATCTTGAGATTCTCGCCGGTAGCGCTGTCATGGAAGACGGCCGATAGGATCACGGCGACAAACAGCACGACGAAGCTGCCACTAAACAGCCCCACCTTGAAGGTCGTCCACGGACTTTGCTGCTCGCCCAGCGGTGGAACACGCAGCCGCTTCATAGCCCGCTGCCGATCACCGCCCTCCAGCTGGGACGTAACCGTTGATTCCGTGTCATTGATCAGCTTGTCGATGTCCTTGTTGATGAAGAAATGGCTCATCTCGACGTGCTCCTTCTGATACCGGGCGCCATTGTCCGAGGCCAGTATCTTGTCATGCTTTTTCAATATCTTGCGAAACCCGGTATGGTTGAGGTTTTGATAGTTCTGCAGCAGTATGAGACTGAGGTAGAACTCACTGAACGCGAGCTTTAGCTCTTGCGCCTTCCGGTACGGTAGGTTGATTGGTTTGTGGCTATGGCCTTTGCTCTTGCTCTTCTGCTGACTTTCCAGCGTGGTCCGCAGCTGGGTGATCAGGCCGGCATATTTACGTGTCGCCTCCGCCAACTTTTCCGAGTAAAATGTGTTGATCTTTTTCAACTCCTGGTCGCAGTAGTTGTAAAAGTTTTCGTCAAAGTTCGCAAAATGACGCTTCCGCACATCTTCCTCGACGCTGTCTAGTGCCGGTGCTTCCTCGTTGGCGGTGTAAAGCATCGCTTTCATCTCCTAAAAAAGAGCTTTGTGTTATTAGAATTGTTTATAGATCTATTTCAGAGAAACCTTAGAAATAAAACTTGATTCTGGATTTTTTTTTTTGCAATATCTAGTTACATAGAATTTCCGTTGCTCACAACAAAATTAAAGAAAGACGAAAACTATTATAATTGAGCAAAGTGGACAACATACCTCGTAGTTGATGTACTGTTTGCGCCATTCTGGAGTGATGTGCGCGGATAAGTGTTCGGCAAACTTCATCCTGGTAATGTAACGCTTCGCTTTCCAGCTGCCTCGCTTTTCCAAGTATCTCTGGAATTTTGAAGATGCCCGTCCAACGTTGATTATCAAAACTGCGAAGTGCTATTCTGTAATGGACAACTTATGTCCGGATAAGACAGTGCGCGGCCCAATACATCAGCTGCACCATCACTTTGTACTCCAGCAAAACAAATGTACTGTCCTGGCGTTTCAATTGCATCAAGAAATATCTGAAAGTGCACGAGAAATAAAACCGGGAACGATGTGTTATTTAAGCGAGTGGCCCCGCGTTCATGCGACCTTCATTGATCTATCGACTTTATCGACAGCTTGGTATGGAGGGCACATAACCGTAAGCAAATCCTCTTTGCGAAGACCTTCATTACAATGCCAGTAATGATGACGACAGCAACAACAATCCTGCTGCCAGCGTACAGTCACGCTATCGTTTGTTTGCTCGTGGGTTATGATGACATCTTTATAACTTCCATAACCCAGACACACACACATATAAACCGTTCTTCAAGCTTTCTTTAAGCCCGAATGTGGGCGTTCTTCACGTGATGGGTACCAGCAGCAGCAGCCGTGACCATCTTATCTCCTTGCACGGGTCGTTAAGAGGAGGACGTTCCGCGATACCTACGGATACTGTTTCGAACAATTCAAATAATGCCTCAAGCTGCGGCGTGTGGTGCATTGCCGGTTATACACAGCTCACTTCATTCGCGTAATGGTCCTTTTACAACGGGGGAGGTGGTTTAACTCATGAGGATGTTCCCCATTTTATTTACACTCTGTGCCCGATCGGTATTGCTTATTACCTGAGCGCTAAACTGGTTTCGATAATCAGCAATATACTAGGCGACGGGACAGCACCCAAACAGCTGGCGTGTCGCGTAATTAGTAAACCGTTCCAGCTAATCAGCACTCAAAACAAAAAAAAAGCGTCAGCAATTAACATGAAGGGAAACGTATAATAGGACCCCCGAAGATTGTGCGAGCAAAACTTCGCCATTGGTGTGCTATTAAAAGCATCAAGTGATGATCATGACCCAGCGAGCGCTCTTTCTATCGACAGAGCTGTTTTATTGTTTATCAACGTGCAATGGGTTTTTTGAATAAACATAGACAACCGAAAATAAAAACCTCAATATCATCACAAACGCCACAACTGGCACAATCAACCTGAGAATTGTTTGTTCTTACAAGCAGATATGTAACGCGATTTTAACAGCAGTGCAGAGTTACAGGGGAGTATTTTTGGATTGCGTTTTGGAAGCCTCACGCACCACTATTGGGTATCTCCAGAATCGGGACCGGATCTGAAGAGATCTTAACGTCAAGAGTTTGTAAATAGTTAATTTAGAACAAAAAATGGTGTTGTCTTACGGGCTTAACAATCTTTCATTTAGATAAGGATTCGGAATACCTGGAATATCTTGAATACTGTCACGGAGATCTTGGATATAACTGTGGTGGTTCGGTTCATGATCAGATGGTCAGATGAGATCAATATTCTGGTGTATTCCAAGAGATTTTTGACAAGACAAAAAGTGAAGCCTTTTTTTTGGAAAAAGGCGATGATTTGAATATACTTGCTTGCTTGATTTTAGTTTCTCGTTCTCGTCATTTGATTATCTGAAGAATGCAAAAAAATGGAATCTGGAAACAACACCAACACATGGTGTTTGCAATCGCAGTTCTGAAGGTATTCGTACAAAACAAAGAAATCTTTTTTTTTGAGCGATTTCGACATTGATTTACGCGTAAAAAAAATCTCCATGCGGTTTTGTGCGAGAAGATTGGTCTTGAGATATCGCGTTGAAGCTAACGTAGACGTTAACGGACTTATTTAAGAAAAATGAAGAAATTCTGGATACTTTCCGTAAATAATTCTGTATACCGATACTAACCCCGTCAGTATCCACTTCATTCCGCTTGACCCTTAATGGAATGTTGAATCGACTTGACACACACAATTGCGAATTTAGCGGTTTTTGGGCCTCGAAAGGGATTCGTAAAGCATTAATGCTCATCAAGTCAACATGCAAAACAGGATATCAGGGCCTCCCTTTCAGACGATGGACGAAATCTCCATCAAAGTAATTCCGCACTTCGAAGATCGTCGATGTCAACCCTTCAGGTTTCTTCCAACAGATTGAAGTAGGTCATGCTCGGGTAATGGTCTAACTTTCATTCCACTCAGGGCCTCCATAGGGTTGCATCCACCACTGATTCCACTGCCCATAACATATATGGGAAATTGAAGTTTTCTGGAATTTGCTGATTTCATTACGTTCATTCAACATACTACTAGTTACATTCAACGATAGCACTTCCAAGATTGAAGAATTTGAGGAGTTATACACTAAAAGATAATCGAATAAGAGGTACTGTGATTAGAAAACCACAATAAAAATCATAACGATCAAAGGAAACTTTCGAAAACTTTAAGTATCCCAATTCAACCGAGTACACCCGGGATAAGGTGCCCTTTCACGGTTCGGAGAAGGAAATGTCTCCCAACCAATGTGAATTCCATACTAAATGAGGTGTAGATTTAGGATAATAGTTGTAAGCAATACGGACTGGCCGTCCTTTATGAAAATAAGTGTCCCAATTCGTTGTGAAGAAATAAATAGTGGTCGGTGAGGTCATGCAGTAGAAAATAAGTACAAGAATTGGCCCAACAACCGATGAAAGGAATGCTACTGTTTCTCGAAAGTTTTTTTGTGCCAACATTCCCAGTCCAGATGAGGTTGCTTGTTCTTGAGAGTAACTCGCACTATTCCAAATGCGATCAACATGCGATCTGCTTTGACAACCCACACTGCATCACGGGCAAAGGGGGTAAATTTTTTGCGCAACATCACGAGCACGCGGTGCACGTTCTACCGCACAAGGTAAGATCAAACGAAACCGATAAAAGCAAATAAACTTAGTCGACCGTCCAGCCTAACACCCGGACCCCAGATGTTCGCATAGGGTGCTGAAATAGATTTTCAGGCTGAGTACCCCCATATCGCCGTTCCACTCAATCGCCTTCCGCTCGGTGCACGCAAGAGCGTTCTACTTCTGCTCCAATACCACCGCACACGAATGCATTTAACCGCAAGGAAAAGTTACAATTTTTGAAGCTGAAAATATCACTCGGTCCGGTGGAGATAACAATGATATCGCACAACTCACCAACCATGCTGTTCCGCGTGCAGTTTCGGTGACGCTTTACATACCGGAATCGGCTGCAGGAAAGATGGCAGGAATGATTTGTTCTGCAAACGTACTTATCGTATATTGCCTTCACTTTTCCGATGCTGTACGTGCGAGGGTTTTAAACTGTAATTGCCAAGGGTTATCTGAAGTACCCGAAAAATTTACTTGTTGATTTGAATACATAGATAAGACACAATGTACGAGATGGACGGGATGAAGAACTAATGATTTGAGAGGTTAGACGCAAACAATACTTTAATGTCTTTGATAACTTTGAGACAACAAAGGAAAAATATGTTTGGCGGGTCACTTTTGCACATAAGAATGTTTCGCCAGCCAAGAATACAATTCCATGGTGCAGTTGTATTGATGCGTTCGTACACGAATTCCACATGATATATCATGCATCGCAACGGTTGCATCCGCTTGTTTGTTGGTTTGACTTGGCTGTTTGGCCCGTTGCTAAGAAGGGACAGTATCGAGAAGATAAAAACAGGTCCGGAATCATGTCCGCTGTACCGCAAGCTCTCCCTCGCTCCCCCACTCTAGCATTCCCATTTTTCGTTGCTTAGTAAGAATCCGATCAACAGCACCTACAAAAGTGCAGACTTTAATCGGTAGGGCTCAACGGGTTGGTGTTTCCTCCCACTAGCGGTGAGCAAAAAAAAAGGAGCTCAAACAACAGGTTTCCGGCACTGGAGCAGGCGAACGTATACAGCTCGTGCTATAAATCCGCAGCATACCTTCTTGTGGCAGCTTGTTGCTAGCTGAAATACGATTCGCATCCGCTTGCTGTGACTCACAAAAAAGGGGTTGTTTATTCATTCGCTGCCTGTTGTATATTAAAATATTGTACATGGTATAGCGGAGCAGGGCAACATGTAAATTTAGCGTACAAATCGATGCTCCGTATGGACTCCCTGCTATTTTCAACGAGGTATTTGCTTGGAGATAATGATAAGAATCGTCTGCTGCTGCAGCGCAGATGGATTTCTTCTCTGTGCCATCATGTAACCAAGGTAGACTCTGGTCTGTTGGTCCCTGGTGGATCATATCTAATCATTCCATCCAGCGTTTAATTCACCGCGCCTATCTGTAACTGGTAAAATCCCCACAACCGTGTCCGCCGTGATGGCTTTTGCATCCAATTTTAATGACATATTTCAACTAATGGCCTGCAAACGAGATATCATTCCCTTACGCCAATCACGCATTAGAAATAGAGCGTAAGTTTTGATAGTAGCACGTTGCAGGTTTAAAATTAAGATTTGATTGATATTGCTGATAAATACATAACTTACCTTACATGTGGTAGAATCCGATTGGTTTATAACGATTCGATGGCCCGTTGTTGATCGTTCCACGGCGAGTAGGCATCCAAGAACTGGGCAGATGTAGCAGGTTCACAAGCAAAGATGTGTGTGCACCGGTGAAAATTTAATTAGCCTGATTAGACATCCTACTGCGATCGAAGGGTACACGATTGTTTTCCTACGCTACGTAACACGCCCGGTCCGTGATAACTGAGACGATTCTGTCGAAAACAATAAATATAGTTCCATTGTGTGTGAGTGTGAACGATCAATGCACGGATGCGAACCGTGCGGTGCACATTTTACGTTATGGCAAAAAAAAACCTAGCAAAACTTTCTTCGCGCTAACCTATTTCAGAACACCGGAGGTGGACAGAGCGAAAGGAACATGTAGCCACCCCGAAATTAAACACTCGATCACTTTGGCGACACTGCCGTTGGTTCCTTGCGCATTGGTACGAGCTGCAGCCAGCAGTGTTGATTGTGTTTATTTAGTTTCGCAGCCATGAAGGGAACCCTGTGGCTCCCCGTGTTTGGTACAGCTGACGAACAGGCACGATGGTGGGGTTAGAAATATCAGAAACAAAAGCAAATAACGTAAGCAACTAATAAAAACAAAACACAACAGAAAACGAATGGAAGATCACTTGCAAGCGCAGGAAGCTAGAAGTGTACTGTGCGACAGGGTATGCCACTGTCAAACCGTACTGATGTTTGAGCGAAAATAACAAAATAATCCGAACGATATCACATGATGACGCTGCACTGACAGCTGATTTTTTGGCGTTTCCGTTGGTCGGGAATAGAAAAAAAAACCTGAACCGTCCTGTTCGAGTGAACCCAAAGACAGTTTTGGTACAATTACAACTGGTCGAAAAAGGAAGCAAAATTTGTTTAAAATTGTTTTCAGTGAAAATGATGTCCATTCTACGTTTATTCCTTACCGCAAATTGCTGGTCTGCTTTTCGTATTTTTCTTGTACTCTGCGCACTGCTCAGAGTCCCTTGCACAAAGAGGCCTTTTCGTACGTCACTCAACCGGTCTTGGGGAAAAGAAATGTCAAAATATGTAAAGCCTCTTTTGAACTTCCGTTTCGGCAAGGAAACACGAATTGCTTGCTGCTGGGTAAGAAAATAATGAATAAATTTATGTAGTAACTGTATCTGAGTTTTAAAAACCATCTGCAAAACTACACAAAAGCAATGAGTGATCAGATTTCAGCTTGGTTACGAAATTAAGAAGTGTTTTGTGTTTGAATTCACCTTCACTAGTGTGTGTTGATGCCGATCCCGCATGTTTTGTGTGAGCTAGTCAACGATATTAAACCATTTTGTTTAATCTGTGCTTTGTTACAGTGATTCAGTCCAACCATGGCTCCGTCGCGGAAGAATAAAGTCGTGAAGGAAGAAGTGCAGGTGTCGCTAGGTCCGCAGGTACGCGACGGTGAGGTCGTGTTTGGTGTGGCGCACATCTATGCCAGTTTTAACGATACCTTCGTACACGTCACGGATCTTTCGGGGAAGGAAACCATCTCCCGTGTGACCGGTGGCATGAAGGTAAAAGCCGATCGTGATGAAGCCTCGCCTTACGCCGCTATGTTGGCCGCTCAGGTAAGACACACTTTGTTCGCGGCACACGTTTGAATTGGACATACTGAAAATTGTTTTGTTTTTTTCATTTTACAACAATAGGATGTAGCGGAAAAGTGCAAATCGCTCGGCATTACCGCTCTTCACATTAAGCTGCGTGCTACTGGTGGAAACCGCACTAAAACGCCCGGCCCGGGTGCACAGTCGGCACTCCGTGCGTTGGCCCGTTCTTCGATGAAGATTGGTCGCATTGAGGATGTCACACCGATTCCATCAGATTCCACACGCAGGAAGGGTGGTCGTCGCGGTCGTCGTCTATAAGCCGACATCCCTATCTCGCTTCCTTGCGCACGTTCGGTCGATTTGGTATTCTATTTACTTTGCTATGATTTTTGTTAACCTCGGTACGGAGGGTCGATGTATAGGCATGAAGTGAATGGAGAGCTAAAGTTCTTTTTCTTATCCAGCGTTAAGATGAACATGATAATCACAGTGTAACCATCTGGAATACCAATAAATTGCAAACCACTAAAATCTTTTAAAACCGCCAAATCGATGTCATCGTTGTGTGTGATATTTTATCTTTTAATTAGGCGATGGAGGCAATCCATTTGCTAGTGTTTCAATCGATCCGAAAGTGTAGTGTAAATACGTTGACAAAGAATATTAGTATGGGTTAAAGCATTACAGAAAGCATACAACGTCCCTTATCCGGATTGATAGAAATAAATCAGTTATTTTACTAGACTAAATAATCAAACAAATTGAAACAAAGCTTTCCTGGCCACAAATGTAGAACAATATTGCACCTCAAGCAATGTAATCAACAGGTGTAAGAATGGAATCGCCGAATAGTGGCATCGTACTCCCACACGACAAGATCATTACCATAAGCTCATTCAGACTTTGTCTAAGTGGCAAGATCTAAATCCTTAACTTTGTTGACGAGTAAATCGCGAACAAATTTAAGACATGGAAGCCAGAAGTGGCTAAACCCTCTTGAGGTTTGTAGTGTGCCAACGAAGAAATCTTAGGACATTTAATTTTGTTCACTGTTTACATTATGAAAAATGAATTTCTGTTCTTATTTTGGCGATACTTCACACGTTAGGATCAACGCCAAAATCCATTTTAATCATTTCTTCCATAGTAAACTGGGAAGGAATGTTGAATAGAACTTATTAGCAAATGGAAATGAACTTAAATGGAATGTATTATAATTTTGTTTAGCTTTGATCCAACAAGTAGCAATTGCTAAACATTTTGTAAGGTTTACCGGTAAAATTGTTTCTTAGGTTCGAATTCCCTTTGCATGTCATACAAGTTCGTAAATTTGAACGATGTTAGGTGTACTTTAAATGCTGTATGTCGATAGTCGAGGATTATTGCAGAGCGCATTTTAAATCTTTCCTTTACATGCGCCATGATTGATTGTAGAATCCGCTGCAGCTTTCATTTTATTTGTTTGAACTGTTGCATGATGATTGATTGAAGCATTGATAGTTTGTTTTTCGGCTGATCAAAATAACAGAGTAGTTAATTTAAAGAGATTGGAAAACTCATCAATAATTCCGAACAAAGCAACATAAAAATAGTTTTGATGGAAGTGGCAATTAGCTACTGTTGGTTTGATACGTTTTAGTGCCCTGTAATGGAACAAGAATGATAAAAGATTTAACTTCAATACAACATTTTACGCTCCCCAGCATAATCAGTTAGAGACGACTCCCTCCTCCTCGGTGCACTGGCTTTATAGAATGTATACAAAACAGAATTCATTAGCGGTTTAATGCTTTTTTATTGACGATTTAACAATCTTTGTTATTGCCATACCGTGTCAGTACAATAACAAAGATTGCTACCACACTGTACACCTGCGTTTCCACCACAAAAGTAAACCCACGTGTTGATCTGAACTCAGGATCAATACTTAGGCTGAGTTAGCATTCGGACCCCGGCGACGTCCGTACGTCTGCACTACGCTCGAGAAGCGTCTGTTGTACTGGATGCGTCGCTTGGCGCGGCCAGTCTTCTTCTTCTTCTTTTCTTTCTTTTCGACCTTGGGCGTTTGTCCCTTTACTTTGCCGGCACGAGCGAGAGAACCGTGAACCTTACCACCGAGCAGTCGAACGTTGAGATCGAGCTCGGCCGAAGTCAACTGAGATACAGTGACGTCTTCAGCAAGCGGCGAACCTTCGCAGTACAGGTGAAGTTCCTCGGCATCGACGGACTCCAGTCCGGCCAGCAGAGCCTACCGATATAAAAAGGGATAAGCGAAAACCTAATGATATAATTTTATTTAAAAATAATTTATCTTATGTAAGCTTGAATTCCTACCAAAAGAAGCTAATCGCACGGTTGTTTTTTATTTTACAAATGTTAGAACAGTACATACGGATAGTACCAACCGGAAGGTTAAAACCGCTTCTTATTGTTCTAGGAATATTTGTTTAGGCAGGTTTTTGTTTGTTTGGAGGATCAGTGTAATAGAATATCTACATAGATCCGCTGGAGTCTGCCAACATAAAATAGTCAAGTTGGTAAAACATAATGTAAATTTTGTTGTAAATTGTAAGAACAATTAAAAACCACGGATAGCACAATAGAAGAATGTTACAACCGCTTCTCAATGTTCTAGGGAATATTATTTAGGCAGAGATTTTTTTTGGAGGATCAATGCGGTTGAATATCTGCAAAGATCCGCTGGAACTGCCGTCAAAACTAAACTGTCAATTTGTTGTGCTGGTGTCGTGAATCAACGCTCCCTTCGTTGGTCATTTAAGTGAAGAAGTTGAACTTCTACCGACCAAAAAGGTCTCAGATCCAATCGTTTCTCTGGCAGACTTTTCTATACGGCCAATGGCAAATTGGAAAACCTAACGGTCGTTACTTAATTTTGTCTGCGTAAGGATTATCAGTTGCTTTTGCCGAATGGCGAATGTCGTGAATATACGCTCCCCTTGCTTTTCGAAATAGGGAAAAGCAAAGGTCTCAAATTCATTTCTTCATTCTAGCAATTAGAATCACGCTTATTATTGTAACCGATCGCATGTAACGGAAACAACATTTTAAGAGGTGATTGCAGGCAGGTGTTCGCTGGATGAAATATTTAACGTATGAACAAAATGCTGTTGTAGCGGAATTGACGATACCAATTATAACGAAGCGTTAACATTGGTTAGATAATTACGCGTTACTCTTGCACAAACACTAGAGATTAAACGAGCTATAGTTCACGTTAATCTGGCCAATTGGCTGTGCATTGCTGGAATACATCATTTCAACTAAAGTACGATTATTTTCGTCACCAAACGCTT